>JABFPM010003480.1:0-14313 GCA_022817325.1 Idris sp. 1 HC-2018 | reverse complement strand
TTAAGATATTTAATCGTAACTGACGTTAAAAATAATGTTGTTGTGCAATACAATAAAGTGCATATTATGTTTCGCATTATATAAAGCATTATTTAACAGATATCTGTAACACTATATAGAACATTGTAAGCGCAACACAATCAGAGTATAAGCTTATAAAAAACTTCGCTTGTACATTCGCACACAATAAATTTTGTAATAACTGCCGAAAGCTTCAGATATATCAAGTGAATCATTCACGAAAAGTCCTCCCTCGTATTCATATAAATATATATGTATATATATATATGTGTATATACATACGCAACCCTTTAGTCTTCATTCGTAATTAAAAAATTCACTACCCTACATACTTACTTTCCGACTTGAAATTTCCTGTTCCATATATACACCCTTTGAAATTCCCCAGAACTGGCTGCACCCACCCACGCAGTTGCGCTCTTTAAAGTATCTCTCTTTTGACTTGAGAATTCCACTTTTGATGCTTAAATGTTTTATCATTATTATGCTCAAGAACGACCAATACTAGAAATTTCATACTTCTCAAGTGAGCACGAAAGAATAAAAAAAAAAAATATATACAAGTATACTATTATATATTCAGAAAATCTTTTTTTCAAGTTTTTATGTTTGTCCGATGAAATTATGATACACAAACAAAAGAGTTAATTGCAGATCACAATGTTTATTAAACAAGAACCAGATGTACCGTTAACATATATAATTTTGCAATCAAATGATACACTGCAGAGATTCAATCATCGATTGCAAGCAAAAAAAGAAAGAAAAATTAGGTCAAATATTACATTTATATCCAAAAGCTGATATCCAAAAAACTGAACTCATTTTGTCCACCTCGTTGTGCACGTCGCTTTACTTTTCTCCCTTTCCAGACCCTCGACTCTAAGCGTAACGCAGGTAATACACACGACACGGTCAGCGTAAATTTGCAGTTCACGCAGTGTTGTCGGCCGAGCTGTTTCCGGCGCTGTTTCATACGCGTTAAAAAAAGATCAAGAAACAAAAGAAATAATATTAAATAAATAAAAAACAAAGAAAAATCCTTTTCTGGGAGGAAAAAAGCAGGCCAAATGCAGCCAGCTAGAGGCCAAGACGCCGTACCCCCTCCCCCCCTTTCTGGCAATAAGCGCGTCTGTGCGTGAGTGAGAGCGCAAAAGCAACAGAGACAGAGACTGTCGGAGCGAGACGGACTCTCTTGAGCGAGATGGAGAGGACGGTTGCCTGGCGACCAGCCAGCCATCCAGTTCGATCCCAGCGAGGCAAGCATCCACCTTCCGCAGGAGCACGACAGGGACCACAGTTGTCTCGGCATCTTCAGTCTCGCACGACACTCTGTGCGCCGTCTCGGCAGTGACGAGTCGTCATAACGACGAGAAATTGCCAACACACGAGAAATGGTCTGGATTTTTTAAATAACGAAAGAAACAAAAATGGATAAAAAAATGTTGCTTGTCAAAATTCGGATTCAAGGTTGAGTGAAGAATTGGAGCAACAAAAATTGCAGAGCATCGAATTCAAGGCAACGACTGCACAAGTGAACGGTGTACATAGGAGTATATTTTTATCTGCAATATCCGGCTCGTTATTTATCTGGAGATGCAGCTTCCAAGGATAAGATAAAAAAGAATGGAAAGGGTCCGGCAACAGTGCGATCAGTAGTGAGTCTGCAAATGAGCGCCATGTGATTTTGGTTCTGTGATTGTGTGTCCGAGTCAGCTTTAGCCGGTGCATTTCCGGTTGAGTTTCACGGGATCAGCCAGCATGTTTCAGTGCATCATCCAGCAGAGGAACGGGTGGATCCATCCGGCGAGCCCGGATACCAAAGACGTTTTTCCAGGTACCAATTTTGCAAACAATATTTCAGCCTGCATCGGAAGTAAATCAAAAAGTTAGCACAGTTCTTGTACGGTTTTAAATGATAAAAACATTTGACATGGAGTTGACGTTGTTTGGTTTCTTCAGGGGTTTCTTCTGAATGAGTTTGCGTGTTGTATCAGAAAACCCTATTTGAAAATCAGCGTGTTTACATTGACGTCTGTCAATGTTGAAAAATATTTGGGGAGGGAAATAGAATTGTGCGTAATATTTAATAAAAAATACATCAAGGGGCCAATTCCTTAACTTTTGTGTTTCGTATGAAATTTTTATTAGACTTTTTATTAGTTGGGATCGTTTATGGCACCGAGAGTAACCCCATAATAGCCTTTTTTGGGCCGACTCTGAAAAATGATATTCCACTCTTTGTTCTTTTTACACAGCTGCGCGTGTCTACTTCCGTAATTCATCCTTCTTATATTTTCTGTATCGACCTCAACAGTTGTCGAAGCAATTTTGCTTCGACTCCCTGTCACAATTATACAGTCAATCGTAAATCCACCGCAATTGTGGCGATTCTTTTTGGAGAGTATTAATGTCGCTTCAACGTGATTATTTATGAAATCGAGTATCCAGTTTTCGAGCTGGATCAATGTGAAATATGCGATAAGGGAACACTTGGCCTATTCGGCTTGAATTAGATAATTGGAGGGGTCGGCGGGGCAGAGATAAGCTTCGGAAGGTCAAGAGGTCTCTTTGAAGTCTGTTTATCTTGGCGAATCGAGCAACGAAAGAGTTCGAATTTGATGACGTTAGAATATATATTAAACATGTACAAATTGTTGCTACTGTTAGCAAATTAAATCTATGTATGAGATAACATTTTTTCAGTTATTTTTATTCAATTGAATTGAATACAATATAAAAAAATAAAAACAAAACAATGACATAGATAACATGTAATAAAGTTTATTATTCTTTATAGAAAAAAACACGATTTTTGTTTATTTTAGATTGATTATTTTTAAATTGAGAATACTTGTTGAAAGTAGAAAGTATTTAAAATTATTATTAACATACTTCATTGCAAATACTCCGCTGAATAAATTAACGATGTGTCTAATTTTGTCGAAGCTTTCTTTTTGTCATATATTTCTTGTTTAAAAATGTCTTTTCATTTATGATTAAAAAAAGGATTTTACATAACGAGTTGTTGTTGCACATGTTCTAACAACTGGATACACATTTATTTTATAATCCATTAGACACTCACGACATATTTGACCCGACACAAACATGATACTGCGTCAACAGCTAATCAATCATTAAAATCAGCGGAGCTTGATTTGTGTACAAGTAAACGCCACCCACTTCCGGTGCAACAAAGGTCTGATTTATTATTTATCGAAAGGCTAATGTCGAATAGATATGAAATTTTCTCTCGCAATTGGAATTAAGCAACAAGAAGTGAGACCATTCAGCAGCTCGTTTAATGTTCCACTGACTGCGAATAAGTCCGTCAATGTTTGTCGCCAAATTGCGATATAATTCTGCGTGCACCAACTGCCGTGCGTATAAACGCAGGAAGTTGTAAATTGATGCGCTGATCGTATATTTGGTTTGCGCGATAATCGACGCGCCTTCTGTCTTAAACGTGACCTTTCCTAGAGGAAATGACGACCAATTGTTACAATTTAAAAAGTATAACTGGCAATTAAAATAAAATAAATAAATAACTGATGTAAAATACAATTTTTATATTTTAAATGTAATATTGAATCCAGTTATTTTAAATCCAGTTATAGTCAGAAGAGGAAAAAACAAATTTCATTCACTCTCTTAGTTAACACCTTTTTTTATGTTTTAATTGGCAACAGTACACATTTTTAATGAATTTTGCGCGACAATCAAGAGAGCCTCAAGAAGGAAATTAATGAAGGAAAGCATGCGCGGTAATGACGTGCAGACGTACAGTGGAGGCAATGCCAAAGAAAACTGGCAAATGTAACGAGTAATGTGGTCGACAAAAGGATCGAGACGATATCTCGCGGAATTTTTGGTAAAGCCACCGGGGACGTGGGCACAATGTTTCCATTCATACTCTTGTTAAGTCGCTTTTGTCCTAGTTGCATCGCTGCGTGTGCACAGTCACTCGTCTGAATTTATGTGTAAGAGATGATTTTCAAAACGATTTCCCGCGAACAAAGCTTTGGGATATTATTTTTTAATAACTTTTCAAATCTTCAATTAGGACTTTGTCAGCAAACTAATTTTCAGTCAGCTGTCAAATTTTAGTTTATCGATAACAAATTATTATCTTATATTATTTTTGTCATATAAATTGGTGCTGGTAACTTTTGCTTCAGAAAAAACAACATCAAACATTGACCAAGAAATGTTTAGCAATCACAAATATTATTGAGCAATAAATCTCTGTCAAATTTGTGTCGATTAATTTTTGCTTTGATTGAATTCATGTGATAGTTAAAATATACTGGCAGTTTAGAGTTGTTCGCGTGAAAAACTCTGCAGCTTCTGCTGGAAATCGAGTCCCACTTTTTTTTTCTCCGCAGTCGTTAACGGAAATGATTCCTGGTGCAAACTACCGTTCGACTGAATATCCTCAACGGTTTTTGTGATCTCTCCTTTTTTATGATGGAGGCGTCCTACGTCATCTGTCATTTAGAAGATACCATTATTGGCAACTGCTGTCCGCTAACAACTATTTTTCAATTTTATTGTTTTGATAAACTTGAAGACCTGAAACTTATAAATTTTGCTTATCATTTTCTAAGTTTAAAAGATCTTTACACTTAAAAATTGTCTTTACTAAATTAAAACATAAAGGTTCCAACTTGTTTACTTTATTATCTTAAATATATCTTGAATAAAAAAAAGTGAAAACGAAGTAATTAAATTATTTTTCATTTAATTCAATTCCCTTTATTAAATTAGTCTCCGCTGAATGTCAGATACAATTAATTTCACTTCTCTGGGTCCCCCTTAATAAATTTCGTCAAAATGAATTAGTTCCAATAAAATTTAGATATCATTAATTAAAGGACAAAGAAAAAGATCCAACTAGTTCTGGAATCAATAATTTTGCCAACACCTTATCGAGATGCAAAATCTTGTGTCTCATAATTTGCCCTATCGACAATGTATATCGACACGCACACTTCCACCATACATTTTATGCCTGAACAATGCATATTATGCTCGTGTACAGAGCAAGTGTTACTTTTGGCTTTTGAACTTTCACATTTTCGACTAATTGGAAAATGTTATTAAACTTTAGTTTGGCGTGAAACAATATACATTTTACTTTTCTCATTACAGAGGAATATCCTCTTCAACAGTATACAAGTGTAAAAAAATAGAAATTGTTTGCTTTAAATTTAGATTTTATTATTAGATTTGCAGAAATAGTCTCAGTGACATTTATAACTAGATCTCACTCCGAAAATAACGACAAACAATTTGTATGGCCTTTAATTAAACATGTTTTCATTCTGAATTTTTTGTTACGAATATAAAAACTTTTTGCCAATTCATTATGATATTTTACATGCTCAAGTTATGTTATTTGAGGTATATATTCAAAAAAAAGGTAACATCTGGTGAATCAATCGTGTAGCTAAAAGAACTCCATAAATTAAACACTGACATGTCGGGTCTGTTACAAAAAAAAAAAAAAGAAAAAAAACTTGAAAGCGCACTTTTTGAGTATTATGCCAGAGCCACTTTACAATACAATGTGCCTACTGTCGTGGAACTGCGTCCCTTCTTCACTAAGTACAGGGCTACTTGGTTTTACAAGAACAGAGACGATAAGACTTGTTTTGTCAAGAAGCAATGTGTACTTTTCACACTTGGACCCAACAAATAGAGCCCTTCATCGATTTTCTGTAAAAAGGAAGACAATTTTTTTACCTACATGAAGTATTCCTTAAAAAACAAAAAAGAAAGGTTTAAACTTGAATATTATGTTGCAAAGATGTGTCAGAAGTCATAACTGGTGGTATTAAATTGCGAAGAAGAGCAATAATGGTCCCTTCAATTTGGTCAGGAAGGAAGTCACTGGAGAAACATTGGTGTTGCATATCAATTTGCCCCTCGACTTTGTCTTCTTTTCCATTACTTAATGTACACTGTCTTGCTCTATTATATATAAAACTTTTTTGTACTCAGAAAACAATGGAACTTCCTGCAGTGTTTTAAAAAAATATTTTTTATTGTTTAAAAACAAAAGTTTGTCAAGCAACAAAGTATTTACAAAAATTATTACTATTGAAATAAAATAGAAAAAAAATTGAATTCGGTCGGCAATTCAGAAATCTGTAACTCAAACACGTCCGTATGAATTCAAAGTACGTACACGCACGTGTGCGTGTATTCATGATCTTCTTCCGCGAGTAATTGCCGTCAATTTAGCGACGGCCCAATACGTGTTTCTCGTTGCTGGTCAGTCAGTTTGTGCGCGACCGCCGTCTCGTATTCTGCGATTGTGGGCGTGCGTGCGATCGGCAGATATTTTTCCTTTTTCATTTTGACGTGTGTCAGAGGTTGCGTGGCTATTTTTGCCGATGAAAAGTTCAGTCTGCTAAAGCACCGACTCATTTGCAGGTGCTAGAATTATGGTGCTACGTTTTCCAATTTACAAAACTGAAAAAATAAGACAAAGCTTTTATTACTTTTTAATTCAATAATAATCAATTTTATTTTATCAAATATTTTATTTGTTAAATAATTAGAGTTTGTTTTTATTTGTGACGTTAAGTGTATACAATTTTCATTAAACAATATTCAAATATAAATTTAGTTGAGGTTTGTTCAAATAATTAAACTTTCATATCTGTGCCATCGCTTTTACAAATATATCTCATTTTATATTCAGTTTTTGCGTTTACCAAATAATTGTAATAATGCAATAGTCAAACAAGTGTTTATAAATTTATAACTTGAAATTGACTTATTATATTTGCAAGCTTAAATTGGGATATAAATTTAACTTGATTATACCGCACGTATAATTTACTTTGTACTGTTATAAATAAATAATTTGAAGTATAAATAAAGTTTATTTTAAAACGAAATGTTAATTATACTGATAATTAATCAATTTAAATGTGAAAAAACAAAAAGATTCAAACTACAAATTGCCCATTTCCTGTTCTAATTTAATTTTTAAAGAAAAAAACTCAGTTTTACAAATTGGCAGACACTCTTTAAAGACTCGTGACAATTGGTTCTAAAAAACGTGTTTATGTACAAATAGCACGCGACGCCAGGACGGACTAGTAAAAAAAAGTTTGTTATAAATATATTATGATTTACTTAATCACTGGAACGTGACAAAAGCCAACATGTTTAAATTTTCTGGCAAACAAGAATGGGAGGCCTGGACAAAAGGTACGAGCAATTTCTCAAGTGTCGAATGTTAATATCAACAAATGCGTATTCTTTCATTGATAACACACACACACAATTTGTTATAATAATCTTTGTAATCCAAATATTATCAGTGCTATCTCAGATATGCACTGAGCAAAAATTATATAAACTTGTCAATTAACTCAGACAAATATAATCATGGCAATATAAAAAAAAAAAATTTTTATTCCACTTGAATATCAAGATAATAATTAAAATGAAAGAAAAATCTTTGTATACGAGGTTTCTATCTAACTTTCTGTCTAGAAAAATGCTGATGTCATAATTTAAATTGCATTATTATTTCTAATTTAAATTTAGAAATTACTAGGGCTCCCAAAAATTAAATTATTTTTGTTATTAAAATTTATTTTAAGAAGATACAATTTGAATGAAAATTAGATTTTGACGTAATATATATGTATAAAAATATTTATGTTTCTCAGCTTTTGAATAACTCAAAAATATAGAAAAGTCTTTTGCAGCTGTGTCTCAGAATGATAACACAAAATTTCAACAAGAGAAATGAATGAAGCTAAGAGTCATTGTCTTGTGATTTTTTTACAGTCTTATAGCAAAAGTATTTTAATTACAACAACTAGCGAACAATTAGTACAGTAAGTCGCGACGTTACATTTTGTATTATTTAAGATACACATCCAACGAGATTAATTCCACTGATCTAAGTCAGCTGGTCATTATGGCGGTCTTTTATGACGTTTCTAATACTATATATAAAGTTGTAACTACACACAACTCAGACTGTGATTCTGGCAAAAGTTGATCGCGACGTTGCCAAATTGAGAAATTCGCTCAATGCCACGCCATTTAATTCAGAATAATTGCTAGCAAATCCGATTAACTGTCAGTAATGTAATAAGGACAATATATTGAATGAAAAAAATTGTGTGTTGAAACATATTTACGCTTGTTTAACTGAAAATAATTAGTTGAAACAAGGAAATCACTTATTAAATAAAGGGTAAAGTTTTGTTGACCAAATTCTTGTTTAGTTTTATTTTTGAACTTTACTTTCTGATTTATGGTACTTAAAATTGTCTCATTGGAAATTGAGTATGGAAAATTATGTTTTATGGTGTAATACAAAATTGATAGTTTTAATCGCAGGCCGTAAATGTCTGTTACTGGAAGCTAAATTATGATTGCGGTTAAAATAATTATGACACTGAGAAACATGTGTGGCAAATATTAAAATAGGTGTACTAATCGCTAATTAATATTCATTCATTATTTTTATCACGGATATCTATTTCACATTTTGGTTCTTATTAATCGAAAGATTAATTATTGATGTTAATTGGCATGAATAATTCACAATTATTTAATTGAATGTTTTTTTGTCTACGCAATTTGAAAGGACAAGTTTAATTTTGTTTTTTTACTTTACTTTACTTTACAAAAAAAAAAGAAAAACCTAGTATGATAAATGATATTGGATAAAACAAACAAAAATTTAAAAATCAATATTAGTTTTTATCGCATTTTTTAATTATTAGAAACCTATATAGATAAAAAAATGATTATTGTTAAAATAGTTGACAAATAGTTGACTATTTAATCGACATTACTAATTAAATACACATTTTTAAAATAAAAAAGTTATTAAAGCAAAGTCATTTATATATGTTTATGCTCATTTTATTACAAGGGTAATTAAGTTTAATGTTCTACGACTTTTTATTTTAAAAGTAATTTGAACAGCAAAAAAATACGGAAATAGAAACCTCAGTGAAATTTCCACTGTGTCAAAGTATTAAAGCAGAATTATCAAACTCAAATCTGAACTTTCATTTTAAACAAAGAACTAATATGTATAATCATTCAAACATTTAAAATGATACACGACAGTTTTTTCTTTTCTTTTTATAAATATTATATTAAAATTCCTTAGAATATTTGTATAATGGTACAGAAAATGTACAGAAAAAAAACTCTGTCAAAGGTATTCGACTCACATCTCATGCAAAAGTCACAATTAACTTTTTCCATTTGTACAATTTGTTTCGTGGATTTCAACGAAACAAGCTATGTTTTTTTTCTCTTGCTTTTTTTTCAACATCGATGCATGTGGTATCACGTTTTCTGTGTAATTACCATAAATTATAGTGTTGCTGGCAAATATTCTAACAGTAATTACGAGACCTTGCGGCGATGCCCGGTCAATTCGCGTCTTCCTGCACATCGTGTACACCAGAACCATATAAAACAAGTTTGTTAACTGTCTTCTACCATTAATATGCAAAGAAATTAGTTCTTGTTAAAAGTGACCTATGAATTATTTTATCAGACTTATTATATCTTTCGCTTTACGAAACATATTTTTGCTAATTAGCACTCTTAAGTCAAACATATGCAGACACTTGTGGCTTTGATTGGTTAATACTTATAAATTTTAAAAAAGCTACATTTTTTTAAAACTGGAAATTTATGGACGGAAAATTTTCCTTATTTATGTACAAAATTGTCTACCTAAGTTACTTAAATTAATTAAATTTGTTAATTAAATAAGAATAATTGTATTGTTTTAGAATTAAAAAACAAAATTTACATAAAATATTCTTTTTATGCTGATTTAAATATTAGTTTAAGAACAAATTAAATTAACATGTAAATTTGTATTAGATTGCTTTTTGAATTTACATCATCAATATAGAAAAAAGTGTGTAATAATTGATAAATGAGCAAAATTGCTCTCAAACTAATTATTTCAGAAAACTCTTTGTATTATAAATTTGAAAAATGGAGAGCTGAAGAACGGATGTTAAAAGAAAGGGAAACTGCAAAAAAAAGAAGAACGAGGTCACGTGATATTCGCTTGAAAATTGTCATGCTCTCCTCGGTTTGTTTCAAATATACTCCGGCGTTTAATTTTTCTCCGTATGTTACGCATTAAACAAAAAACTAATGAAAAATAAGAGTTGGTGCGGAGCTTTTTCACAGAACCATTTAGCTACGCTTTTAACATTTCCAACACTTTCAAACACAAAAAGTCCGCGAAATTTATATAGGTCAAACGTGAGTAATGTTCAGCATCCGTATTCTGTCATCTTTGTCTTTTTTTTAAAATTACACAAACATCTTCAAATAACTAATTGCAGTTAATTGTAATCCTAAAATATGTTTTCTTTAGAAAAAAAAATGTAATAAAGTAAACTTGTATTTGAACATTTTTTAAAGGTTTTATTTGTTCGGCAAAATAATAATGGGTTTGAAAGTAAACAGAATTTGTGCGCGGAAATGACTCGGGAAACTGTGAACAGGATTAAGTGTTCGTGACTTTTTTCCTATGTTCTTTGGTCGAGAATAATTCCTATTTTTGTTGCACCCCAGCTCCTTTGAGACGCATTTGGAAGACTTATTTTTATCACGAGGGTAACGGCCAATTGGATGTCGCCGATGACGAATTCTGATGGAGGGTCGATGCTGTAAAACTTTTTTCCTCCGTCTTTGAAGATGAAAATTTACTGCCAACGATGAAAGGGGATATACATGCTTCAATTGCGTTGATGATTGAAAGTACATTTATAAGCAATCATTTTCACTTTTATATACCATTTTTAACTGACAAATTTACCGTCAATTAACTTCAACATTATACAATATTTTACCCCACAAAAAATTGCATTTAAAATAAAACGCATATATTTCTGTTCAAATTATTTTATTTGAACATAGAAGTTCTTTTTTCAAAAAAACCTCTATACTTTGAAGTTATTAGCACATTTTCTGCCGAATATTTGCGTCTTAACATTTTTCGTATCGCAGTAAAATCTGTTTTTCAAATATCCACATCTGCCTCGTTTCTGAATACAACCGAAATGTTAGAGAAGATTCTCGACAAAGAAATAATACACTGCAGCTGATACCTTTTTCTTTTATGAGTTTTCGATAAAAGACATTGTGAAACACAAACGACATCGTCACGATAAAATGAGATGTTTTGGTTGCTGGTAATATATTTTTTTTATCAAATGATACACTGCAATATTTGTTTCTAATGAAAATATGATATTTTATGTTTAATCAAAGTACCCTATAAAAAAAGGATAATAAGTTCACAATAATAATAAGTCCAATGTTTGAAGAGGTACGTGCTGAAGTTGAAATCAAACTTAGTTTCCGTAGTCGATCAGAGCCAGGCTTGTGATTACATGAATGACCGTTACGAGGGTTCGGTTTTGTGCACAAATATATGAAACTGGCACACATGTGCACGATTGTTACCGAGTTTAATACAAAAATCTTTCACCCTCGTGTCTATTATCCGTCTCCTTTGAAGGGCCGAAAACGGCCCACGTGAATTAAGGGATGATTCACGCTACAAGAAGCAGATCGATAATGCAAGCGAAAACGTTTTGTGTACCATTTCCTAGGACGCTCATGAATTTCTATGATACTAAATATATTTTGCGATAACTCAGCAAATTTTAGTGATAAGTTTTTTTTATTCATACAATTCAGGAAATTATCTAAAAAAATTGAGTACAATAATTTTATTGCAACTCTTTTTTAATTTTATGGTTTTAAATATGGAGTCTATTCCTGTATATAAATAAAATAAATAATTAACTGCATTTTGTCACTGTCAAGGGTAATTTTCTATATTTTACCCTATGAATATCGAAAAAATTAGCGTGCAATTATATCTGTTCAACTGTAAAATACATTTACAAAATGTATTTATCACAGATGTCGAGTGGTAAACAAATGTTTTTTTACGAGGGTTAAATCTAACGGGCAGTGAAATACTGCACACTTAGACTGACAAGTTCAAAATATCACGCTCAATATGGAATATTAAATTATATTGGTATAATGTAAATAATTTATACGGATCATGCGCTATACAATTATTTAAAAAATATCACAGTAACAGAAGCGCTCTTTTATTTCACAAAAATACTAACTGAAAATGTATAATAAAAATAAATCATTTTGTAAAATTTATTAATGTATTTAATTATATTATAATAATATATTAAATATAAAAACAAAACTCAAAAGTTAAATACATTTTAATGTTACGATTAAAATTATCTTCATTGACCTACAACAATTTATCTGATAATAAATTTAATAAACATTCGTACATTCCGTTAAAACACTAAAAAAAGTTTTTAAATTTCCATCAAAGTAGAACAATTTATCAAATCAAGACAACTTTCATAAAGTTTTAATTATTTTTATAAATACAGCTCTAAATAATTTATAGGTCAAAAGTTGATAAACAATTATTTTCAAGCTTAGACTGTTGAGCCGAACACCACAAAACATTGTGCAGCACAAAAAGAGTGATGAAAAAAAAATGTAATATCTTGTACCCAGAAAAACTGGCCGCAGAAATCAATTTCCTGCTTTTAATTTCAGCTCTCGAGTTTAGCTGGCCGCAAGATATGCAAGAAATGAGCTTTATATCTAGTGCAAAGTGAAAGAGGGTGCAAACAATTGTCGCACGGTCATTCTTCATTGGTAGCTCAGTAAATGACTGAAATGAAATAACAAGGGCCATCAAACATCCCGTGTTTTGTGGGGTAAGCTTCTCAGGGGACGCGGGTGCGTGTGTGTTTGCGTATCACGGCTCCCTTTCCATCGTGTTTATGAATCTCATTATGCCTCATCCACTTGATTTCACGACCCAATCAAAAACGCTGATAAAAAGCCCAGGCACACACAAATCATTTGGACTTTGTCCTCACAAATTTTGACATCAACAATATTAATTATATTATTTGTCAATCTTCATCAATTTTATATCATAAATGGATTAATTTTTTAAATCCAACCAATTTAATATTTTTGAAGAAAAAAAAAGTTCTTGAATATAAAAATAAAAAATTTTGTAATTGAATTGTTTATGCAAAAAAGAGATCACTTGATCTTTGCTTTCTGCAGAATAATTGAATGAAAATAAATAGAACAATATAATCGAGAAATTGGTCCTGGTTGAGAACTATCTATCTGATTAATCGCAGATTTTCTATGCACGCACTTTCTGTCTTTCGCGGCCGTCGCGACTCGGTTTATTCTTGGATGACCGAGACAATGAGCCAAAGAGTTGAGCCTCGCAATTGAATAATAACACGCGATCTGCAGAGGCGTTAGTTTCCGCAGCTTAGAGAAAATTTATGGTAGAGAAATTTTGTTCAGACGCTTGTGACTAAGTGTTTTACAACGGCACAACAAGTGTCAATAAAATTATTAATAATCTTTTCCGCAAAAAATGTAATTTTTTTTCTCTAAAATTGAAATTAAATTGAATTAAAAAGTACATTTGAAACTTTTTTCTGTGATGAAAAACTCTTAATACGACTGTTTTTAATTTAAAAAAAATCAAATCAACTTCAAGTTTTGATAATTTTAAGGGAAATTAAAATTAGAATATTATTAAGAGTGGCCTGACAGTGAAATTATTTTTAGTTCTACTCATTTTAATGACGTCATAAAAAAGTCATCTTTACTGGTCATAAATTGGCAGGACAATTTTCTGACGAGTTTCCCGCGTTCGGTAATGAATTATGCAATCATTTTCAAATTATTTCCGTCAAATAATCTTCTCTTTGACATAGAAGATTTATTTTACAAACATTTAATAGCACAAAAAGTAATTTACAAAATTAGTAATTCAGATTTTAAACATGTTCTTCTTTTTAAACAAAAAAGAATATTGAAACCTTAGTTTTAAAAAAATTTAAAAATAAATAATTATTTTTGTTATAAAAAAAGTATATCCTATTTCAATTTATCATTCAGTCTTATTTTAGCTGCCAGTAATAAACTAAGGAGAAAAAGGCCTGCTTTTTTTCTTCGCTGCACTAAAAAGACTTATTTCCAAAACAAAAAAAGTCTACGATTTATGCTTTTAATGCACATCAGCGGAGAGTACTTTTTTAACTCGGAACAATCTTTTGAGAAATGTCGACTATGACGTCACGAAGTATTGTTCTTTGTGTGAACGTTTGCTTTCTTGACAAAGGGTTCTATCACGGGCAGTAACTTTATTTGTGATACGAGCGTAGGATTCGA
>JABFPM010003479.1:0-14314 GCA_022817325.1 Idris sp. 1 HC-2018 | reverse complement strand
GCTATATATCGTACCCTTCGGTCATGTTTATCCTCTTTTTCTCGAAATTACGTTATTGTTCTGGCAGGACAAAAAATGATCAAAGTTCTCTCTACTCTAATGCAAGATGAATAAGTGAATTCGCCAAAATTATATGTTACTGATGGCACGAGGGAAAGGTTTTTAGTTTTCAGTTGTCATAATGACGAATTAGAACGAAAATAGGACAGAAAAGAGAATTGAAATGAATAAAAAAAAGAGGGGGGGGGGATGTGCAAAATAATATAATAATGATAAAAAAAGGCCATCGTTTTTTATATTATCCTTAAGTGAGTTTTAACGACGAGAATTCTGCTTCACTGAAAAACGCGCACCTGCCCAAAGGTTTGGCAAAATGGATTTCGCTGAAAGCTACGTGCATCACATGGAAATTCGACGGTTAATCACAAAGCCTTTTATACATATAAGTATAGTTATGCGCTGCATTCAAACCACTTAAATTCACCGAGCAAGTCATTATTTCTATCCTTTGTGCTTCACCGTGTAATTATTCAATGATAATCGATCATTCCGACCGAAATTATAACAAATTCCTGCATTACTTGATTTTGATGAAAATTATTTTGAGTACGTGAAAAATGACGTTTTTTAATTTAAATTGCCTTTAGACAACTGCTATTCCAAATAGATTTCATAACAATGTTTTTCACTTTAAATAAATCAATTTAAAAAGTAGCTCTGGAGCTAATAAACTATTACGATAATAATACATATATTTCAAAGGTGTATTATCTTACTATTAAAATTAAACGATTGGTTTATGTTTATTATTGTTAGAGGATATTAAAAAGCATTCATCTTGAATCAGCGAAGAAAACTCATTGAACAGTTTTCGTTGCAAAGAAGAAGAAAACAACGATGATGAAGAACAAGAACCGAGGCATCATCATCCAGAAACTCCGAAGCAAGAATAATCGCATTTGGTATCAGGAAAGAAGAACCTGAACACGCGACGTATGTGGGCTCGAGGTGGTACAATTTACGTACAGAAGTGGTTATGAAAAGATAATAAAAAGTAGAATGAAAATAACATTGTACTGGCTAATAAAATTGCCGCAAGGATTATTAGATACGTGTTTTCAAATTAGGAGTTTACCATTAATTGATTTAATTCAATATGTAAGCTGAAATGGAATAAGAAGCAATTGATTGGAAAATGAATTTTACAAAAAAAATGCAATGTTTGACCGATGTTAACTAATTCTAATGTGACCTTAAGGTATCAAAGCTGATAAATGATTGTGTTAGAACAATCTGACTTTGCGTTAATAATTATATAGCTGTGAAAGAAATATGACTAGAAATTCTTCGCGTATATAATTTTCAGTTAAAAGTTATCTGTAGGTTCTCTCTAATTGATAGTTATGCGTAATAATTTTACATAATTATGTTTAAATAAAACCAAATCAATGCAACAGAAGTTAGAGCGAGTGCCAACCTATACAGTAGAACGAATGTCAGATTTTTATTTTGCAATTACTGGTTTTGATTGATTGTATAACAGCAGCTCTATCAGATTACAGTAGTGAAACTAGAGAGTAATTTTATGAATGACAATTATCATTTGAAATAATTTATTTGTTAAACGTTGAATGTATTAAAAAAGTAACTCTTTTATAATTTTGACTTTGATTGATTTTTACTTTTATTTATATTAAATTATTTTAATGTCCATTATCCATGATTATCGTGGAGCACCCCAAGAGCAATTCAAAACGCAAATCAAAGACAGTTGTCACCTCGAAATTTACCCTCCCAGGCAGCCATCTAAATGCTAATCCCAAATCACCGCAATACAGCTCTTAAATCTGAACAACTGCGTTGAGGTGCTCGAGGTGGTGCAATCTACGCACCGGTAGGAAGGGGGGAATGGAGGGTAACGTTGTATACGTATGTTGAGGATAATGACTGGCACTTCTATGCATTATCATACCGCTGGACAACCGTAAGCCGGATCGAACCGCAGAGATGAATAATTTCAGGACAGGCACGCAATTACGTGCGCAAACGTCTCGCGTACCAAGTAGCCGTCCGACGTCGCACCAACACAACACTACCAGGATACGCCCTCACTTGTCCCTCCCCTCTCTCGTTCATTTTCTTACTTTCTTCATCATTATAATCATCGTCATTTCCTCTCCTTATTGCACATCCTCCCAGTCTCGCTCTTGCTTCTTCTTTTTGATCCTTAGTTGTGCCAGTCCGTAATCTTGATACCATTTATATTCCATCACCGACAATTATTTTGATACCGAACATTGTGAACCAAGTATTTCATAGACTTTTTTCACGATTGGTTTTATACTCTGTATGGAGACGTATCTTGTGATATCGTCGGTTGAGTAAGCGAACTGGTCGCAAAAAAGAAATAATTATGAAAGATGGCCAAACAAAAACAGAGGGGCTTTAATTGTATCTCGCTGCAAGGGTACAGTTATTAATATGGTGATTCCGATCGCCTGCCTTTGCAAGCTTCAAGACGGTTGCAGTTAGCGAAATAAGAATTAAATGGTCGGCTTCTGCATTTTTTTTTCTTTCAATTTTGCAAATTTTTTTTTCATTATCATATAAATCTAAAAATGAGTATCCTTTTTTATATTTCAATAAACTTTTAGATACACTTGTTTTAGTTTGTGTAGTGCAAGAAAATTGTGCGATAAAAGTTGATGCAAAAAAAGAAAGAAATCTAATCCTGTTCCGGATTTCGTGATTTTGTAGAAATTCTTGCTATCATTTATATGTTAATTTATGATGTTATCTAATCGTTCAATTTTGTTAAACACTGTAAATTACATGTATATAGACACTTTAAGTTGCATAAAAAATTTCATTTATGTATTTTATCGTAGAAACTCACTGAGAATATATCATTATGAATAACTCTGTAGTATGTAATAATTATGAAAATTAATTTATGAACGTATAATTTTGTTAAAAAAATTCAAATATTGTTTTGTAAAAGTCTGCAGTGATAAAGTAAAGTTTATTCACTTTTGTGTGTGTGTGTGTGTGTGTGTGTGAAAAAAAAGAAAGAGACCGTTGGTTTTGTGGAACGCGATACATTTTTTTATTTGGACCTCGATCAAAGACACTCGTAATTAAATTACATGTCACAATGAAAGAAGGGGAAAATCCAACTTATTAATGGCAATGAAAATGATGGCAATCCCTTCACTCAAATTAATAGGCAAAAGTATAAACATGATTAAAAAAAAAAAAAAAAAAAACATAAAAGTATTGTGTGCTACTCATTGAAATTATATTTAACGCGACGCCGCAAATTAGATTCGAAAGAAAATGATGATGTTGTAAAGTGTTGATGCGTAGGTGTAAAGCACGTCATAATCTCTGGCCCAGTGTGTCATTAGCAGAAAAAAATAATCCCTCCGCGAGCACTTAGGTATAATTTCCACGCAAACGCAAAGTCTGTTAATTTCCGGCGATAAAATTATATCCGGCACTGACGATCAATGTAATTTAACGTTCGACATGGCTCGCACGTAGCAAATAGGGGTGGTTTCAAATAAAAAGAAGTCAAAATGTAAGAAATTTTCTTGTCAAACAAGAAATTTCTTTTTAAAAGACGTTATGTTTCTCGCTTAAGACGTGTTAAAAGTCACTTTTTTCAGATGAATGTCGGGTAAAAAAATTTCACTCACCCGTCAGAAGAAGGTAATGGTTCTCTGGCTAGATGGAACTTCGATCTTTACTTTTCTTTTACTGCACTGTAAAAAAATAATGAAAATTTTAAGTGGATTTAAATTACATTTTTGTTGATTGGTAAAAAGTATCTTGGCTAGACGAACCACAATAGCAAACTGAGCTGAAACAATGTGCAGATGATATCCCTCTTTATCATTCAATCTATCCCTGTTCGCAATCACAGTTTAATATATCATAGACGAAGGATACGCGCATATTGAATATGATGTATACGTGCAATATTAATATGGGTTACAATGGCTTCGCGTCATATCCTGACTGCGAACCCCACTGTTTGTATCAATTAGATCAGTGCGCCCTAAGCGCGAGTTACTACACGAATCTCACGCCGAGCACTTTTGCCGTCATGCTCGAGTGGTGCGTAATCCGACCAACTTATTTGATCGAGAAAGAGAGAAGAAACGATTAATTTAAATTAAAGTGCAGCACACAGTTAAGATTTTGTGACTGAATGACTCAATAAAGGTGAATGAAATTTGATTTGAAAAAAGATGTTTGATACATTTTTTTGTTCACAACACATTTGGCAACAAATTACAAATCATCAAATTACAGTACATTTAACAGTACAGCAGTAAAATTATACGATCTACTGGAAATTTGCTAAAACTGCAGCGAGATTGCTATCATAAATATAGATTATTTATATGATAATCGCAGTTGATGTAGTCTGAATTATTAATCACTAAACGGTAATTTTGAGTTATGCTTCTGCAGAAACTGTAAATGAAATATTGACTTTAATCTTTACAAGGTTATAAAGAAAACAATAATCCTAAATAATAACGAGTGATTGCACTTAAACACGATCATACTCTGGAGTAAATGACATCCTCAAATGATATCTCTAAGTGACATTCCTAAACTGAAACCATCTAAATGCTAATTTCATCTGATAGTTTTTGAAATAGACCCATCATCAATTCTTACTATTCCAGCAAATCATGCTATAAAATTTATGAATGTCTATTAGCGAACAATAAATATTCTACATCGTTTTAATGACTGGTCGTAATAAAGTTTTAATGAATCAATTTATAAGTAAAGGCTAAAGGAATCTGACTTAGATAGAATCGATATCGGCACATCGATATACCGGTAATGGAGAATACACATAACTAGATCGTATGCGAAGCTGTGACATACATCCAGACAGGGTATCCAAGGCCTTTGAAACAATGTTGTAAAATTATGCATCTTATCGGCAACGGGAAGATAACTCGCTACTGGTATCTGTTTCGCTGAGCGGTACACCACCTCCAACAGAAACTGATCCATAATTCAATGCCGTTTATTGATTAGCTCAGATGAATTAGTATTTCTGTCGACAGTCCTGGATTGGAAACCTATTTTTGTCAATTTAAGGTTGAAAAACTGTTAATCTACATTTTTTGTAACAAATTATTTACATTAAAAGTAAAGATTCGTTTTGATTTATAATGACTAAAGAAATGCAAAAATACAAAATTAGATTTACCAAAATCATTACAGTTTGAGACGATTTTTTTTTCTACATTGAGATGTATTTGTAATTAAATTGTATATGAAACACGAAGCTTCAACCATGAAGGAGTTTTATCCACTCATACGCAAACTCAATTACCACCACAAGAGACAATAGCTTCATTTCGTTGTCGTCAAATTCATAATCACGTCCGTTTGTACGTCCGGCAAGGTAGCGCTTTTCCTCCGAGAAACAGAAAGCGCAAAAATGATTACATGGTTCTCTCGGTTGAAATCAACTTAACTCTTTCATATTTAGAAATCTTTTTTCACATAACTCTCCCACGCCTTGAAGAAAATAAAAAAAAAGTGAGGAAAAAATATTTTTTTTCTATCAAGAGAAAACCGTTTATCCGGAAAAACAAATTGAAATTCCCAGCTGAGTGATAAAAGTAATATCTGCCTGCCGTGTGGATAAATATCGGTGCTTGATCTGTTAAGCAAAGAATTTTCGTAACTGCGAGAAACGCACCTGATTCTGCTTAGCGGCAGCTCCTTAAGCAAGCCGGTGATGCCGCCTTTGCATGACACCGCGTTGCAAATAGGGCCTAAGGGGCCGTAGGATGAAACGTACCCGGTCGCTTATAAGCGTGCATGGAATTGCATGCAATTCGCCGACACTGCCGCTGCTCTTCTATGGCATCACAATGGCTTACTAAGTTCCTTTCGTAAAGAGATAAAGCATCTAAGACAAGACCGACTATTCAATAGTGATGAACTGGTTTCTCCAGAGACTACCGATCGGTTCGAGAAAACGGCGTTAAACCAACTTCTATTTATGAGCATGCGTATAGAGAAATGTAAGAAAATGTGCATACATTTGGTTTTGAGTTAAAATCAACAACTTTGAAACTAAAAAATCGCGATCCTTGCTGCTGATAAATCTGATGACGCATTCAATTGTGAGCTCGTTTAAACTAGGTAGTTAAAAAATATTTTGCTGATCAAGATTATTATGAAGTTAGAAGCAAGACTGAAGAGCTTAGAACGGTTCCATACAATTCAGTTGAACAAAAAAATGTAATCTTGTGCCAAATCAGTTTGGCAAGATAATAGCGTCTTCAAATTTCGGATTTTTAAAAAATAATTGTAGCATCTTGTCTGATTGATCTAAGTGATAATCATTTTTAATTGACCAGAAAGGACATTGACAGATTCAATTATATCTTACAATTAACTGCAGAAAAGAACTCGAAGTCTTATCTTCTAACACTCCACATACGTCTTCTCGGTCAAACTCAGGACAGGTTGTCCTGTAGCTGATATCGAAACATTTCTCGTGCGCCTATCAAATTTGATTACTCAAGCTGTTATTTTTATTTTAATCATGTCGCGATAAACAAAAAAAGACAATCCAAAGTTATTGAATGATTTTTCAACCAGAATCAGCCAGAACCTGAAACACTTCCTGGTTTGGAGCGCGCGATCCTCTTGTCAAGTGGAGCGAGGAATTCGACACTGCCAAGTAGACTCGTTCTAGATCCGGTGAGTGGGCTCAATAAAATTATTGAAGACGAGAGAGAGAGAGAGAGAGAGAGAGAGAGAGAGAGAAGAAAAAAAAATAAGAGTACCTCTTAAGTTGAGTAGCAACAATACAAGAATAAGAAGAGGCAGCAAAAGCTAAAGAAGAAGAGAAGGAAAAAGATTGAGAGTAGGAAAAGGATAAAAAAGAAGGACGAGGAACAAGGAGATTGACCCTTATATGCTCGACTGGACATACACACGCACGCGACCGGTTTGTTTCATCCCGCGATGTTAAACGAAGTTTCAGCCGACGGCCGTTCTTGGCAATACAATCCACTGTTGGTATCCTTTCCGATACCGCGCTGCCGTGCGCGCGCTCCTTCTTTCCTCCTTCATCCTCCGTCCTTTTTCACCAGGCAAAATTAGCGTCTTCCACTATACCGTAAGGAAAATAATGCGCCCAGCAGAAGAATCGACAGAATGAACGCGGAGAGCCAGGGTGCTTACCAATTTGTATTACAATGTTATCCCAATAACACGCTCTCAAATTGTTACCTCCGGAATGCCATTCAATTATACCTCGTACATCATATTTGTTGCTAATCAATGAGACAAATTTTTGAAGCTCCAGAAATTTGCCTGCGGACAGAATTGTGCAACAAAAGAATGATGAATGGTTTCAGAGCAAAAAACCACTTGACTTCGGTCATTGTATACGAAATTTGATCTATATATATTCATAGTTTGGAATACTCTCAGTCTTTTTTCTTACATTCTGATAGAGAGGTGTTCTAGGGATACTTATCTTGAACTATTTGGACCATTCAGAGAAGTTTTTCAAACTTCAACCTGAATTTGGAAAGGTTAACGAATAAAAGGAAATCTGTGGCAATTCACCCACATTGCCAATTTAAAGATACTAGGTCATATGGGGATTTGCAGAATGTCGGCTAATCGTCCGAGAACTGGCGGACCCTCTAGTATTACCATCACAATGTACGGACTCCGCTACCAACGATGTCGTACCAATGTACTAATTGAAGCATAAGCTTATCTCATAAATAATTCATTGCCCTTTGTGGATATCGGTGAAATCTGTCAAACGAAAACAAAACGTTGGCTTTCCTCGCAGATATTCCTTAATTGGTCCGCTATCGTATCAATAAACATTTTTATTGTACGAAATGAGCCGATAAAGCTTCTGTAAATTAACATAACTTAAGGCAACCCATCACTAGATCCGAGCCATGCATCTTCTTAATAGCAAAGATAACAATGGATTCGCTGTTTCAGAAGCTATTAGATGAGTTGCCACCTTTAAGTAGTTTCTAGAAATGTTCTTTTATTTAGAAATACAAAGCGGCAATTCATCGTGAATTGGATATATAGACGGAAAATGTTTGGAGGGTATTGCTGATGGATCTCAGAATAAAAATTGGAGCTACAATGGTTCTCTTTATTCCGATTATTAGTTTGCATTTTTGGTTGTTCCCTTTTTTTTTTTCTTTTTTTTTCACTAGACTTGAAAGTGCAAAATGAATTGTGATGGAAATCAAGACAAGAAATGCTGTACGTGGATTGCGCCAATGGCGCCGGAAGCTGAAGTAACCAGGCGTGTCAGCGCTGACCAACGCAATGCTACTTCTTTTGCCACCGAACGCCGCTGCACCTGCAGCCTGCGGTGATCTGTTCTGCTACTGTGACTGATACGAAGCACTATCTCTTGGCGGAAGCTTAAACTACTTTCACAATGTCGTTTGCTTTATCTACTCGAACAAACTCGACGTTAGTATTAATTAAACAACCAACCGAACAGCTTTGAGTTTCCATTAATGAAAATTTTGTATTTAAAGATAGCCACGTGACCTCTTATCCATTATTGTTATTTAGGTCCATCTCACAGGAAGATAAGAATTGTCTGTAGGAACAAAAATTGTTGATAACAATTGTAAATGAGCGTTTTTGTTTGTTAAAGTAGCTAATGGTTTTTGTTTGTGAGATGAATATTTTAATGTTATATGAGGGAGATTAAATCTGCACAAAGTTGAGATAATTATTCAGTTCTCTCTGCAGAAAAGAAAAGAGCGTTATTTGCATTCGAGAAATAAGAGAGTGGTTATATTTGTCAGTCATGACGCGTCTCGAGAATTGCATCATGATCCAGTTAGCTGAAAAGTGCGCCGGCAACAATAATCAATGGAGTTGCTGCAGTGGGGTGTGGCGCGCTGTGACGGCGCCTCCTTGCTGTCCAACGTGCTTCGATCGAACCACCTATGACCCCGTTTTACCCCCCTTTCCCGTTCCGCTTCATTCCTCTTTTCTGTTTCCTCGATCTTTACGTCTCTCTGACACAACTTTACCGCGCGTTTCCTTAGAGATGCGACACAACGAAAGAAATGTGCAGACAAATATCTCATAGTTTGTCAAGAAGATGTTTTGCCTTCAAACGAAATTGGCTCGAGTACAATTTTAAAAAGATAATCATAAAATTGTTCATCCTTTATACCATGGTTTAAATTTTTTTATAGATAAAGTTGGAATACACAAATTCAGAACTATTCATTATATTCTATTCTTTCGGAAATTCCTTAATGAAATAAGTAGTTTCAACATTGTTTCCACTTTTTGAATATGCCAAAAGAATTTTTTGTGCAATCTTGAGACGAACCCTTTGATGACACTTTTGTGTTCACGAAGGTGGTATTTTTTGCTATCCAAAACTAATTACCATCAATGTTTGTTATTTGAGCCTGGCTTTTAGAATTCAATTTAGGGTTTTACTAAAATAGGCTGTTCAAACTAGCATTCAAGAGCTACTATATTTAAACTTGTTAAGCAGTTGACTCGTGGAAAAAAAAAAAAAAAAGATTTACTTTGAGGGCAATTTTTTACGAAGCAGCTTTTTACTGAGTTCCGATTGGGTTTCCATAATTTAGGGCTATTATTAGATGTGAAGCTCTACCGATATAGAACATTGTTGTCTTTAAATTTAAAACCTCTACCATTTTTTGTTAAATTATTGTTCCAAGAAGAATATTATTATTCAAATTACATATACCTACAATTACCATACTAAAACTCTCAAATATCAGTTAATCTTCTGAATTTATTAAAACAACTTTTCAACATTTATATATAAAATAAAAGTCAACTTTATCCGCAGAATTAAATTCAACTTTTTGCGTTGAAATGAAATAAATCTGTTAGTTAATCATAAACAAAGTAAACTCTAATTTCACTTAAAACAAATTTGCCAAATGTTCGGAATTTTTTTCTCTCTCCGACCTCCAACAACGCGCAAAAAAGATACGAAACAATAATTGCAAATGAATATAAATGGCTCACGCCATACACATAATCGAGCGCTATATTTTCTACCGGCTCTTAATTGCGGACAAAAACGGCCGGGTAATTGCAAGTTGAAGACAATAAATAATAACGTACGAAATGGCTCGCATTTGGCACATTTCGCAAGATAAACACGAAGCTGGTCACGATCTCAAACTATGGGCCCGTTTTCTCTTCTTTTTTTGCCGGTTATGCGTGTAAATGGCGTGTGAACAAACCCTAAATGCATTCACGCCAAACGTAAATCCTAATAATTAGTAACCGCGCATCAAACCTGTGCACTTATTGCACGCGCCAACAACTCCGGAGCGTTTCACTTCATTCGTTTCATTCACGAAAACCGCTCACTTGAATTACCCTCAGAGTCCTTTTCTTTTCACCATCTGTTTTTTCTCTTTTTTTTCTTTCTATCCCTACGGTACTGTAAATCAGCGGACTTTTTTAATTTTATAAAACACAAGCTGTGTTTTAAAATAACTAATTAAATGTTTAAGATTTACAAATTCATCAGCACAAAACCGTTTGCTTTGTTGGCTTACAGTTTAAATATATAATAACACTTGACATCACTCAGACACAAAATTATATTAATTAGTTTTTGAACCTTCCCAATCACTCTCTCTCGACTCAGTTGATTTTGTGCCAATTTATTTAAACTAATTTTCATGAAATTCGTGACGTTTATTATTCTTATTAAGTGCAAAATATATTTACCTTTAGATTAGCTCACAATTTTCAATGTGAAATTTCACATTCAATAGTTTTGTTAATTACATTTTGAGCTTTTATGTACATTATAAACTGAAAGTAAAGCTTTACAAAATAATTTTGAAACAAGATTCTCAAGTTTAAAAATACAAAAATATACCTATACCTATCAGTATACAACCATCGATAAATCAGACGTTCTTTGTTCCTTATTTCAATTATTTTAATTGAACCAAATGGCAGATGAATTTGATGATTAAAGAAGCAATAAATTTCGATATCGCGACTAAATGGAAAAGCTTATCACTCATTGTTTGACATTGCTTTTGGCTCGGTAAATTGTACATGTATAATGCATTAAATGATATATAAACACACGTATACATATATTGAAGTAGAAGGGAGGCCTACTGAAAATTACAAGCTATACACTGCTCAAACCGACCATCTAAGATAATACCTGCTCACCCTGCAGCTATAATGAATATGTAAGACAGATTGTAGGCTAAGAGGGAGCCTCTGCTGCTACCGCTGCGTGATACGGTTGTCCATGCGCAGATTATGTTCCCCCTCTCTGCCCTCCCCCCTCACAAGACCCTGCAAGAATCTACCACCATCGAGTATATAGCATACCATACCGAGTCAATAATTTATCATTTGTAACGATTGAAAATTCTATGAAACTCGAGTATCCACTTTGTGTTACATTTTAAGATCCCTTTTTCCTCTGTCGCATTGTCCCGCTTGCGCAGGCCAATTTCTTACTTTCAAAACCCGATATCAAAAAGTCGTTTTGTTCTTCTTCAATTTACCGGTTTTGATAACTTTTACACTCGCTAAAGAAAACAAAACTGCGGCGAATTAAAACACACACACACACACACACACACACACACACACACACACACACACACACATTGATACCGCAATTATTTTTACTAGTGACAATATTGTATACAAGAGTTGGGGTAATTAAAATTTAACAAGTTTTAATAATTTTATTATTCTGCGTCAAGAAGAAGACGAAGAAGAAAGTTTTTAGAATGAAAGTTATTTTTATTTCAAGTATACAGTAAATAATGTAAAAGTGCATCTCATACGTAGACAGAATGCAGCAGCATGCTTGTTAGAAGAAATTTAATTACAGTTGTAAATTGTTCAAGAACTGTAGTTGGGAAAAGTTTAATCAATCTTTTCTGTCCTTTTCTTTTTCAATCTTTATTTTCATAACCAGGTTGTCGATATATATACATACACATACATACATACATACATACATACATTTGTTACAGTTAAAAATGCGCATGACATTTTAGAGGAAATGAAAGGCAGTGGATTATTAAAATTATATTTCCTGCTGCAAACATTTTACATATTTTCAAGTTCATAAATAATTTCATATTTTCATACAACTCTCGTTAACAATTTATACCGGTGAATAATTAATTATCCCACTCAATCATAAAATTATTAGACTTAACGGTTTTCAGAGTGCATTAAGATTTATTTTTCCACTTATTTTCCAAGTTTTGTAACTGCTCGTTCATCCGAAAATTAAAACGTTTTGAATTAGTTTCTAAAGTGAGGGTTGGCATAGGTGTCAAACTTTTACGGTCAGACAAAAAACAGCAGGAGAAGAGAACAGGTGGAGGGAGGGTGCTTGTCCCCAAGGGAGAAAGAGGGAGAAAGAGGGACAAAGATGGACATAATAATAGGCATTGTTGGTGTCACAAGCAGGACAGAGACAGCGTCGATAACGAGGCCCAGGGAAGAAGAAGCAAAACAACGAGCCAGCAAGACAAGAAGGAGGCAGTGAGACGGTCGTTGGCGAGAAGGCAAGAAGGAATGCCGTCGGACTAGCGCCAGAGGGCATCTACTGCCATGGCTTCTCTCGCAGTTCCGACTTCCATGCAACCGCATATATGCGAGCAAAATCCACTTGCCATGCATAAATGCGCCTGCTCTAAAATTAAATTTCAACAGCTAGCACAATCTTCTGTCTCACTTGAAATAGAAAATTAAATAACAATTTTTGGTTTCAGAGCATGTAAAAGTGCAAGACGATTCTCTTAGTGCTATTAATTGAATCCAACAAATGAATGATCTTTGATTTCAAAGACAGTGCTTTTAATTAAAGGAAGCGGTTTAGTAGCTGCGTTGATAGATCGCGACTAGTCTCGCAGATATTCAGGCTGGATTGCTGGCAGATCGCGATCTGGCTACCTGTGATTGAAAAGGCAATACGCCTACCGATGCGCCTACCGATGCGAGTAAATAATAACGCATTGCCCTCACTTAGAGAAAATTTAATGATAAGAGGGAGGCGTGAACATAAGAATGTTTTATGAGTTGATGTATCTTGCAAAAAGGGGATTTTTCTTGTTCAAAATTCAAGGTTAAAAATGTCGGACAATTTCCTGTTCCGCAAATGACTTTTTGCAATTGTCAAAATTGTTCCCACAAGGCTTCTAATGGCCGATGACTAAGCCAATCTTGATAATGCCCCCGCATGTGTGAGTGCAGTCAGAGATGCAAGCGTAACAACGAGGAAGGTGATCGTCGTTGGGCTCACGTTACAGCACACGTCCGCAAGCGAGGCTAAACGATTGATAGACGTTTAAATGTCGAACGCTGAAAGCACCGTCGTTTGACGAGAGTCATTCCCATCGAACGATGCCACACAATTTCTGTCAATTAGCGAACGGGCGTCACGTCGATTCTGTGTTTGCAAACAAAAACGCGCTCGCACACACATTTTTCATCCTTTTTTACAGCTGTAAATTACTGAAAGTTAACTGTAAAATTACGACGCACACTCAAATTGCTTTACTTGTTTTTTTTTTGTTTTTTTTTTTTTATTTCTTTATCAGTTTTATGTTGTACTCGAGAATGAATTTTGAAGATGAGACTGATAAGCTTTTCTAATTTCATTTTTTCAATTGCAAATTATTGAATAACGGGAAAAATAATTTGTATTCAAATATATATATATATATATATTGTAAATTTGCATCTTTTATATTTACATTTAATAAGTCGTTTAATAAATTGATTCATCTAAATGAATAGTTGTTGTAAAATTTTATCTAATTGTACACATTGTTTGTGACTTTACAACATTATTCATGGTAATTTTACACGAAACATTTTCACCTGATTAATTTAGGTGAGTATAGTTTGAAAAGCGAGAAAAAAGTTGAGTTACTCAAGTTAATTGAACTGACGTTAAGTTATTCGCGTCGACCAACACAAAGGGAATTTGTCTTATTCCTCTATAATGACTTCTCATTAAATCGCCCGAACGAGAATCGAACAAACGAGAAATCGGTCGCCAAACTTGGAAAAGACAAATGTTACGAGGATGGAATTGTGTTGCAATTTTTGCGCAATATTTCATGCATGTTAATGCTGAATTACAAGAATAAAGGCCTTTTTATAGTATAGATTTCTAAATTAACAAACCACAAACCGGGTTTTAATGAAAAACAATTTTCCTTTTTTCGTCAATTATGTATTGTTGTTACGACAA
>JABFPM010003478.1:0-14314 GCA_022817325.1 Idris sp. 1 HC-2018 | reverse complement strand
TTGATATCACTTAACATAAAAGTAAATAAAAAAAATGCATTAAAAAAAATCTTGGCGGTCTGTTTTAATAAAATAAACTCGCAAAATTTATTGATTTTTTTATGATTTTTAATCTGTTAACAAATCCGTGCACAATGTGAACCTGAATTCATGTTGCTAAAAAATATTTTTTTAGTTTTTATTGAATATGACAATATTTTATAAAATATGTATATAATTAAAAAAGTTAACTGGGGTAATGTAGATTTAGAAGCAATTGTACCAATAGTAATTCACATATTACTTTGCATTATTTAGTTATTTACAATTTAAATCATTTTATGTTAAATAGCTTACAATTTATTGATGAAACTTTTAAGAAATAAATTTAGTACTATATAAAACAATGATTTTTCGAAATATTTAATTTGCAAAATATTGGATTCATATTTAAGCCATGATCCACAATTTTAAGATACAAAATTGACCTTAAATTATAAATTTTATTGAAACGAACCGCCGATATTTTTTAAATGATTTTTTGTATTTACTTTTATGTTAAGTGATATCAAATATATAGAACTGTAATTCAAAAATCTATATTTAATTTTTTGACGATTTTTAAATTTTAGAATTAAAAAATATAAATTTTCCAGTACATATCAACATTCAATGAAGATTTTAATTTTGTATCAGTTTTTTCTTGGCAAAATTTTATATCACTATTTTTTGCCAACAATTTTTGGATTGAAAAGTTCAATGTTAGATTTTTTACGGTATAACAAAGATAGATACAGACATTTACAAAATATTCTTTGCAAATTTCCGTGGAAATATTTTTTCGGCGAATTTTGTTGGGGAAATATTTTTATGGATAATTTTTACCCGGGCATTTTTGAGTACTGGTTGCACGAATAATTTAATGTTAATTGATATAGAATATTAATAACATTTACATAACTGTCATATAATATTCAACGTGAATAATATACGGATAATGTTACTAGACTTTTGTGAGCAAAACTATGTATTTAGTTACAAAAGTTTTCTGTGAGTTAGTAAGCTCCGCATGAAGAGTCACGAGAGATTCTTGCACTAAGTACAAAGCAAGATATCATATGTACATTCTCTTTTTTCTGTGACACATGAACACTATTTTTTTTAAATTTTATTTTTGACTTCGGATGGCTGAAAAATTGCTTGATATTTGTTTTTTTTTAATTCATCTTATAGCTTTCATTCAATTAAACCATTTCAAATATTGTTTCACAAAAATGAAAAATGTTGCATTTAAAAAAATACATATTTCTTATATATCGAATTTCATTTGTAAAATGGATTCATTAAATTTGACTCGTTTTCATTGTTTTATAACAATGATAGTAAAAGTATCAATTGAAAACATGCTAACAGAATCCAAAGCTTTACTTTCGGAGTCTAAAAATAACTTGGAATAAATATTCATGAGTTTTCTAAACATCTTAGAAAAGTTCTGAGGAGATGAAACTCGTTTGAAGTGACGGTATATTTTTGTGCGCTGACTACTATGAATTTGCCAATTGTAGGATTTCTTCGACACAGCGTTTAAAGTTAGTTCCACCTAACTGTGCATTAATTCGTGTTAAAACTTTGAAAGCTTTTTCATTTTATAACCACTTGAAAGCAAAACATTCCGAAGTAAATGCAAACAAAGCAAGAGCCACATTGTTAGCTTGCATCGACATTCATCAAAGTCTGTGGATACAGAGACCGAAGTCAATGTTATTTCTCTCGGTTTCACACAGCTTCAACGATTGATTGATGCGCGAGTTACCCATATCTTTCTTCTTATTGCATGCTGAATTAGGATCAAAAGCCAAAGCTTAAACTTCTGTAATATACTATTTGAGAATCCCAAATATCTTTCATAACAATTCTTGTTTTTACAGCTGTATTGTATATATATATTTTGTTGCCTTTATCTGAAACAATTTTAGTATATCACATTCTGTCAAAATGTATTCTCTATATCGACATCTATCTGAAAGTTTATTTTAAATGCTGAAGTTTTATGGGATTCTTGTATTTTTTGCAATATACTGACATTACTTTGAGCAATTACGATTGAACAATCTAAATGTTTGTTTAAATTTGCTTTAGGGTATGATTTTAGAAACACTCGCAAATGTTTATGTAAGTTTTATAGAACAACAGTATAACAATTATTTTGTTACACCAATTTGTTTATTGCCTTGATTGCTTCGATAAATGATAATTTAATAAGCAATAAATGTAAACAAAAATCAAGAGGTACAATCATACATCTTATTTGCATGGATGATAAATTATTTAAAATATTTTCTTTCAAATATTGCGTTTGTTATAATGAACATACCGATGGAATTTGTAATAATATTTATTAACTTTTGCACAAAGTAAAATTTCTTGTTGATTTTAATCACAATCGATTTATATTTGTAATATGTATGATTTGTATTTTTTACAGTACAAGTAAGAGTATTTGCAATATTTTTTTCACGTCAATATTAATATTAATCTCTATTGTTTTAAATAAGAATGAAAAATTATCAGACCTCTTTGCTGCATGCACTTTTTGAGAATAATATAAAATGCTTTTGCACTTTTACACAATTTTGAGCTTACAGTTTGGTAATTACAAAAGCAAAATACCTTCACCAGTTTTTATCATTCAAATTAAACAAACAGTGCTCTTCCTGGTCGTTTGTCCAAACAAGTTATTATTTCAATGTCTTTATCAAAAACCGCAACTGTATCCTGAGATATTCGATTGTGGTTGATGTAACCACGATTGCATTTCTAATTAAGAGCATGCTTAAAATTACGATAACTGCTACAATTTCATGTCATCCGTATATTTACGATGATTAGAGGTCTACCGAAACTTTTCATTCAAATTAAATAACCGCAAGAATGCGAGATTTCCAAAACATTATGTTAAAAAGATTAGTAAGTATAAACATTTAAACATTGTGATAAGTCATTGGATTAAGATAAATCATTTTTTGACATTCTTTGTTTTATTTGTATGATATTTATAGCTTAAAATTGATTGATATAAGGTTACAATTTTTGATTTAACAAAACTCAAGTGTTAGATTATAAAAATGTTTTAAAATAAAACAATTTTTCCCTAAGTACATTGTTAATTATTTGTCACTTATAATCACTGTGTCTTATTTTTTTTATACAAATTTTTAAATTACACATCAAAACGTCATTTACGTTCATAATTTCAGAACAAAATTTGCAACAAAACTTAGGACATTAATTATTTTTCAATTTATTAAAGAGAAGCATAATTTTGGAAAGCTACAAATATTACAAACAAAAGAATGTGATTCATCTTTTGATTTTACTGAAGAAAATAATATACGCTCCTTTTGAGCTACATTTCTAACGCCGAATATCATATCCGAATCCTCTTTCCAAGAATAGGATATCCGGAATTTCTCTTAGCTATATTCTCTGGAATGCGACATGCAACGAGTAATGCAGCTCATACAAATCTTTCTACTCTCATTTGTTATTTATACTAAAATTTATTGTGCACAAGGTATATGGTAATTTTCGCGATTATTCGATCATTTAAATGGAACTGTAACAATTGTTATTCAAAAAGATATTAAGCTTCAGAATGAAAAATTTTTCAATAAACAGAAATCTTTTCATTAAAAATTCAATAACAACTTCAACTTTGCAATTCCATTATAAAACTCGCAAAATGATTTCTTTACAATCGCAAAAAGTATTTGGTTAAAATGTTACATTTGTTTGAATTTTTTTAAATGAATTTTATTACTGTTATGATAATATTTATTGCTATCATTCAACAATGTAAAAATATATCTAAGTTTCTTTTATTGATTTATCATTTTGAAAGAAAATTATTTATGGAACCAAAATAAAAATAAAACTTGATAGGAAAAAATAGGCACTTAAAGTAATGTAAAATCAACGAAATACTAATATGTAATGCTGAGCATATGTATTTGAACATTCTTGAACATTATGTGCTAAACGTGATTGTAAACGATTGTTTATATTGAATAACTAAGTAATTTACAATGTTAATTACTTTATACAATTATTCAGTTAAATTTGTAATTCGAAATTAGATAACAAAATTTAAAAGGATTTGTGAATTAAATAACTGGCCAACAACAGTATACGGAAATGATTCGTTTTTAGAAAGAAGGTGCATTTTCGTCAAGTTTGTTGTAATAATTCATGAACATCATCTTACATACTTTGCGAGAAATTCGAGCTTTAATACTGTTCAACTTTCACGACTTTCATATCCGCGAGACGGTCGATGAAGAATTCCAGAGATTCAGAAGAAAGAAGCGACCTGGGTGTCGTATTTCCAGAATTGCCGGTTATTCGATTTCAGCATTTCCCTTCGTCAGATCCATCGTGCCAATGATAGTGTCTAGCACCATCCGTTTCTCGCGACTCACGATTACTCGCCTTATCTTTTCCAATCAACCAATCTACGCTCTTCATCGCGTTTATCGAATTTCGCTTAGTCGCCACGTTAAAATTGGGCATATATTTTTCAATCGCACATAATTTTAATTTCATTACTTTTACTTTCCACATGGTTTACCTTTATTATTGTGGTATTTTTTACCACGTATCTTTTATTGTTTTTTACCAAAAGAAACAACATTATTGAAAATAGTTTTGAATTAAATTATTTATTTATCGCTCATAATTATATACTTAGAATGTAATAATTCTTATCTGCTTCTGAATTTAAAACATTAGACAAATTCATCTGTTTCTTCTATAATTTATTTCTTTTCATATAATAATAAATACATTTATGTACGAAAATGTTCGTAGATTTAAAACATTTACCTAATGAAACCATTAAAATTGTTATATTTTTGTGTTTGAAAGGAACCTACATTAAATCACGTTGTCAAAAAATCATACCATAATAATTTGAAATTTCTTTTAGATCACAATACTATTCAAGAAACCTGAATGTGTCTCGCAAAGACGAGACCAACACGGTTTCTTTAACAAAATTGGATAATACAGTCGTGATATAACCATAATCTATCTTAGATGTCTGTGGCAACGTAATCTGTAATAAATTAATTTTTGGCCGCTGTATGAAGACATGAATATCTTCATTAGATGGTTATGTTTATGGTTAAGAACGTTGCGTACACAATTTATATTCATAACATTAAATACATTTTCATGAACTTAATGCATAGGATTCCTTCGTATTTTTTATGTATTGAAAAATGTATACAATGAATATAAAAAATTGTAAACATATTTTTAATGCTTAATCCGAAAATGATAATTTAAATATATTCGTGCATGTTTTCACATACATAGGCTTATAAATTCACCCATGTATTCCTTGAAATTTAAATATGTATGAACTATATATTTTATAATTTAATAATATTAACAATAACATTATAGTACGGGTGAAAGCTTTCGTTGTTATTTATTTAGCATCATATAAAACTCGAAAGTATTGTGACAGCATAAAAATATACATCCATATGAACTGTAAAAATGCGCCACTTAAAAAGTTTTTAAATTTAAACTAACATGACTTTCAGAAAATTCATCTAGATCACTCTGGATTTAGTGCAAATTAAATTTTTTTCAGTTCTTATAAATGAAAATGGAAAAGTAAAATACAAATATTTCTGAGTGCAGTAGTACTTTAAATATTAACATTTTAAATATTTTACTATTCAATTATATATACGATTTTTTTCTCATGTTAACAAATTTAAACAAGCTTTTAATCAATTAAGTACAGTAGAATATCAAGTGTAAGGAATTTATTTTTTTCCTTATTTATATTTTCACTTATATTTCTTACATAGAAAATTATTTTTAAAAAAGTAAGAGCTATGTGAGCCTACCTACATTCTATGTATATCAAACAAATAAATGTCCACTTGCGTTGATGTGCTACAGAAAAACCTATATCGAGTCTTTTTTCTGGGGTCAAAGGAGAATTATCTAAGGGGAAAAAGTCTTTTAGTAGGCAGCTAACAGATAAATTGGAAATTTTATAGAGGTTCACGTGCGTGTGTTTGTAACGTGTATTTACACTCAACAAATGTACTGGTGAGTCATTTTACATGAGAACTCGATCAATGTCTGAACAAACTAAATTCTTACTACTGTACCTTATTAAAAAGATTTGAAATACTGTTTAAATATTAGAGTTAGTTAAATATTTCATAACAAAGTTTCTCAATACAAAGAGCTTTTTTTGCAGTCACTGAAGAAACCATGCTTATCGTATTTTAAATGTTAACACACTTCTTGATATTTTCCTTATGAAAAGAAATGTTAACATTTCAAACACTTTTAATTGTTTACAACAGTAAGACCAGCTCGTTTTGAAACTTTGTTTTTATTTACAAACTAACAATAAAATATAAAATAAAAAGAAGTTTTTATTTCTTTATTTAATTAGAATTTTACTATTACTAATAATATGAAATATTAATAAAGTTTTAAAAAATAAAACCTTCGGAAATATTTTTAAATTCATTTAGTGTAATATTATATAATTCACGAGATATAAAGTTTCTGACAACTTAAATAGTTCATAAAACATTAACGATCGGCTGTAGCAAAATTGCAAAACGAACGTTAATATGAGAACAATATGAAAATGCCTTTTGTGGGGAATGTACATTCTTTACTATCAAAAGTGTATGGCAAACAGAAACTAATTTAAAGCGGATAGTTTCTCAGTTTGGTAGTGTTTTAAGGCAAATAGTTGAAGTACAAGTTTAAAACAAGTTGTGAGAGACTGCAGAATACAATGGGCAAGAAGTATATTATAAAATATACATAGTTTGACATAAATATACGTAGATTGACAATTAAAAACTCTTAAAACAACAGTAATAATAAAAATTGAGTAATTGAAATAAGTAAAGAATATGTATAAGTACTTATAAAAAAAATTAATGTAGATATTAATTAGAGTTCTTGAAAGAATGAAAGACTAATGGCCGAAAACTAACTTATTGAGTTGTTCTACAAAAAAATACCCTGCACAAAGAAGGGTATTGTTTCAAGAGGCTTTATTGCTAAAATTAAATTGAATATAGAAATGCTGATAAAATGTGACTCATAAAACATTCATGAAACATCTATTTTAATGTAATTTTTCACGTACAAATGCACTTATCTTTGAAATAGTAACTACTTTTTGACAAAATTTGGAAATACCAAGAGAAAGAAAAATTTGCACTTAAAAAATATGAATGGAAAAACGAAGGCAATATTCCTTGTGAAGCTAAACACGTTATTAAATGTATACACATGTATATAAATAAATGAAAAACTTGTTCCTAATGCTTAGTAAATTCATTTAATTTAATAAAAGTAAATATAATTTATTATCTAAACAAACAATAAACAAAACAAAAAATAAAAAAAAACGGGAAAATATTTCCGATATCGGTTTTTTATTACGTACTTATAAATATAATACATTAAATTATTGCTTACAGAAATGAGCATTTCTGTTATAACAAATAGAAATACAAGTTTAAAAAATCTAATTCTATTAGTAGAATAACGGTCATATACTAACAATCAATGTATACCTTTGAATGAACATATAAACACACGAATGTAGGAAAGCATGTATAAATAAATAAACACAACCACTCCAACGTACACAATTATTTGTGTGAAAAGTAATATTGCTGATATTATGGACAGTAACATGATGTTACGCACTGAGTTGTGTTTAGCTAACATTAGAGTGCGCACTCACATATCTTTTCATATCGACAAGAAAGTTGCTCTCTTTGAAACTGAAAAAGTAATGTTACAACCTTTTTTTCGACAAATATTATGCTTATTAATGTTTGTCGCAATAACAAATTTCAATTTATAGTGTTTGCTTTCAATTTCAAAGAAAAAAGGACAAAGTAAATATTTGATATCAAATAGAGAACAATTTTAACTTTTACTGTTTTTTTTCTTTTTTGACAAAAATATAAATGAAACTAATTATTCTGTAGAGAAAAATTTCATTCTTTGTTGATTGAGCAGATCACGGTATATAAAAATGTATCTAATGTTTCTAAAACTTTTAGATAGAAATAATAATATTTATTAAACAAACGTGTTTTATTTTTTTATGTTCAAACAAAAGCAGAATTCACAAAATTCTACTCTTAAAGTTTATTATATTAAAGTTTATTTGAGGTTCAAATTGTTTTAAACTTTTTATCTGCGTCTACAGAGTTTATCTGTCTAAATATCGTAAAATATGTCATTTGAAATTATGCAGTCTGTGTTAATATCACTGAACTGTATATTCAAGTGATTTTTTTTCGCATAATTTTATCAGAAATTACATTACATCAACATCATTTATATAACTGCAATACTTCGATAGAATTTTTCCAGAAACAGAGATACTATATTGATGTTCAAATACATTTTGGTCTTATAACTCAAACATATCACACACTATTTATACCGATCATTTGATGTTAACAGACCCACTGAATTTTAAACGATTAATTGAAGCCACAAAGAATAATACGAAAACCACAAACAACTATAAAGTTATTACATTCCATTAAAGCTATTTAAAGAAAAATATATTGTTTTGCAAAAAAATATAGAACATTACCATTCGTTACACAGATGTTTCGTTTTGAAATTGCGATTGTTCTTTTAAATAAACTGTTCCGGTCAGAAGAAAATAAGGAAGACATAAATTAATTTATGAACACAAACAAAAGCACAGTACAATAGTTTCACAAATATGCCGTAAATATATGAACAATGATAAAAGTAAACGTATGCATTTTTCCATTCATTCTTTACACGTGGTTGTTATATACTTTTTGTTCTCAATTCCAAATTCGCATTAAGTAGCAGTTTAAATAATCGCTTAAATAGATGCTATTTCATCTGAATAAATTGTAAACGATTGCATATTATCGAAGTAATATATTTCTTTCATTATATATATGATACTAAAACTGCAAACTGATTGTAATTCATTTACTTTTTTTTTAATTAAACTGTATTATCAATACGTTATTTTAACGATTTTTTTAAAACATTTTCACAGATAATCACGAAAAAGAAAAAATCACATTCTTATTACACTTATCCGATTTTATCTTTTTGCATCTAGTTTTACTTAAAAAAAAGTAACATTAATTAATAAAATCCGCTTTCGCAATACGTTTATGAATTGAATTAATCTTCAATTTATTCCTTTGAGATTTTATTTCTACGAATAAAGTAGATTTTATTATGCTGTGGTAATCATAAGTCTTCTACGTAATGTTATCAATAAATTATATTTACAAAAAAAATATTAGTTCTATGTAACACATTTTTTAATATATTTTTGTATAACAGTTTAAAAAATTATCTTTTTGTAAACGTTAAACTAAATTAATTTTATTTTACATAAAATTAAACTTTCTAAGCATATTTTTTAAAAATATGTTATTTTTTTAAGAAAAAAGAGGTAAAAGCAGAGTGTTTTCGAAATAAATAACGATTATTAAGCGAGATGTAAATGTGTCCTGTAATTCGTTATAATTAACTTTGTATGATTAATTTGCAGTCGATACAATATTGATAGCTACTTTGTTCATGGTAAACAATACAACTCATCAGTTTATTCTTGTACACATATCTTCTGTATAACCTATGACACTGCATTATTATGCAACATGTTGCCGTTACCTAATACGAGCGCAACAACATACGTTCTTGGTGATAAATGGACAGCGATTTTCATTGCAACGCGAGAAAGCGACGTAAGGACGTAATTTACACAGTCATTTGATATCAAAGGATCGGCATTCGCGATCATACTTCAACATTTCCAGTATCCTGTAGAGTCCTTGTCTTATCTCGGACCACTGAAAGCAACTGGCATAAACGTTTGTACTAACAAGTAATGAAGTCGACAGTGCTCTCATCTCCTTTTACCTTGCAATACATCAGACTCTGTATGATGTGCTCATGTTGTCCGATTGGTTGTCTCATGCCAAAAGTTGCATAGCCGTTAGTTCACTGAAAACATCAATCTACGCCAAGTTTATTCCAACTGACTCTCGTATTCTTTTTCATTTCTACCCTTAAAATTATCATACTTATGACAAGCTGAAAGCACGCTTGTCAAACTAAAAACAAATAAACTTTTTAAAATGAAATCAAAGTGATAATTGAATGTTTTTTTTACACGTGGTGTTTAACTTCAGCTAATTTTTATCGAGATATCATAAAATATTGAACCGTCATTTTCAAGTATTACACAATCACAAGGGCAAATTTATTTGCCAAAACTTGATTTTATGTTAATTAAAGTCGATTACTCTTTTTGTCCGTTTTGTTGACCGACTGATTGAAAATTGAATGTAAAGTGTGTTTTAGTTTTTGTTGGGAAGTAACACCATCAGTCAATTAAGTGAAAATATTGATTGCGTGTAGTATATGAATTTAACAAAAAAAAATGTATACATACAAAATTCTATAAAAAGTATACTTCACATTTCGTTAAAAATAAAATTCAGTTTTCACCTCAATTATTTTTCCAGAAAGGGCTGGTTTGGAAATAATTTTTATCCTTGATCAACGAAAAGCAATCAAAATGGTGGAATTGATTAAATCTATTTTATTTTTAGAAAGTGTTCATTTTTGGAAAATTGAAAAAGTATTAATTTTAGGAATAAAGGTCAGGGAAAAAAATTAAGATACTAAATAAAGTTAAAAATATAATTTATATTTGACTTTAAACATACCAGTTTCAATAAAAACAAAAATTCAGTCCAACAATATTTTTTTTTCTCACAGTTAAATTATTAAGCTTCATAACATTATTCATGAGGCGATTCATATAATTCAAAGAAACAAATGATTTTATTCTCTACCTATAGTTAATATTAAAAAATACCTGTATTTGAAAATGCACATTTGCATATTTCAATATTGTATATTGAATTACCACGAAAATTCGACATTCTATGCTCTAAATAAAAAATTTAAGATGTCAAAAGAGCAGAATGTTATTAAATTCTTAACAGTATAATTATAACAGTATTTTCAAAAGTAATATCTCATAATTAGTTTAGTAAATACGCACTCGCGTAATATTGAATATTCTGAATTTACCACAAACAGTTTTCTATGCATAATAATTCGTTATAAATTCATTTTTTTCAAATTCACACAAAACGTATAAACTATTCATGCAGAAATTTATACTGCTCGAAAACACATTATTGTCGAGTATTCTTTTTTTTTAAATTATAAAAATAAATATTTATTAAATTTAGTGGAAAAAACTATGCATTGGCAGATAAAATTATTTGTAGTCAGTCAAATTATTCTTTTTAAAACAATCTGTGAGCCTCTAAATTCTTCAACAAAACGTTTGAAAAGAAAAAGATTGCATTATGACATTTGTAATCTGGACTTTAACATTAGGATTCGGTCGAATCAAATAAATACAAATAAACTTGATCCAAAATGGTATTTTTATCAAAGTAGCAGCAAATACCGGGTAATAATAAATCGGCTCGTATTATAGATAGATATATTTCGTATAAAGGCGGAAATTTCAACTGTATTTTGTACGCCGTTTGACGGTTGGGTGTTAGATCTCAAGTAAGTTGAAAACAGAATTACTGAATTCTGTCAACACAAAAGAAAAAACGCACAGACACATTGGTTCGTTGCACAGTTATCCGTATCGATTTTTCTCTCGGTTTGCCAATAAGGTGCCAGTTTTGAATCCGCAGAGTAAAACCAGAATACCCGTTCCACTCCTTTACGACACGACTTTTCGCAAAAGCTCCGTCGTCCTTGTCGTCATTTCTCAACAGCTATATATATATATATATATATAATACACATATACCTATATTTATATATAATACATAACTCTTTTTCGTTTCACCTCTTCGCTCATTTTTCACTAGCAAACGAAACTTCTACTTTTATTCCAATATTATCTGAACAAAAAGCAAAATTCGTTACACATATATACATATACATATATAATAATTACAATTAATTGTGCACATATAAGAGAATAAATATAGTATGCTTTTTATCGAGACAAACTTTTTCTTCAACAAAATTGTGTTAAATCTTATATATTTGAGTCTGTTTCTTCATTTTATTTATTTATACATACGTTTGCATGTGATTCGAAAATGCAATATATGTTCAAAGTGTTCGTGAATAATATGGCCAATCCGAATACGTTTCTCTCGATACGTGTAAATTTTTAGAAATACAATACACTTTTTCACAATACACTTTTCACTAAAGTATACAAATCGGCAAAGCTACTGTGTGATTGCGTTTTGATTTAAACAGTAATGGGATCTGAACAATCTTATTCAATATTGATTAATTTTCTTTGTGCAGTATTATTATAAAAATAATCAATTCTGGATAAAAAATATTATAAAGGTATTTTTTACGTCGCCCCATTCAGTATGTCTGAAGTATTAAATACTAAGATATCATACGCCCCGGCAAACAAACATAATAAATAATTTGAAAAGTAAAATTATTATTAAATTGAACAAAAATATTATTTCAAGCATTAAATTGAGTGTAATAAGGCACAATCGAAGTTTAATAATATCTTTCTTTATTAATGTTTCTATATAGCAATACTCAATAGCTTTTTGTTTTATTGAAATGATGATATAATATTAACAAGTTGATAATCACCCTGGAAGTTTATTTCACATTTTTTAATATTTATGTTTCTTCAGTATCTTTTATATTTTCATAGCTTCATCTTTATTGGAAGATTATTTTTTTATTGCTGTTTCTAAAAACTTTATATTTGATTTAATTTATAATTTATATGCACTTTTTTCACTGAAAAATAGAAATATGTGCTGAAATATTAGTTACAAATCAACTTGTCAAACTGAAGAAAGTTGTTTTTTTTTATATTATAATATATAATACAATATATATTATAATACAACATATGTTTTTTTTAATTATAATACAATTTTAAAATCTATAATTAAAAACTCAATATCACTATGCAGTCTTTCATTTCAATTACAATATATATATGAAAAAAAACTCTTACACCTCTTTCTTCAGAAAACACTTTATCATTGTATTTTTGTAATTAAGCAGTGTCATATGATATATGATGTAAAATACAGAAATTCATAGAAACGTAAATGTAGATAAACCCATATAACACCATGTATGCTTATGTATGATTTTGTTCTCTATCATAGACGATTTACGTGACCATACATAAATCCATATAGATTAATGTATAAATATACGAAAGCTTGTAAACATAAATGGCTGTATACGAATTGATCTGTACTGTCTTTAAAGATAAGTTCACCGCGCATCTTACATGCGCAAACATCAGAAATTCTTGAGCCCTTTTTATGTCTCACTAATGGTGTGGTCAGATACGAGTATTTTAGTTTGAATGGCAGTAATTAAGGATTTTATTGGAACTCGTAAAACAATCTTAATGAGATGAAATTAATGGCCATATTTGACGACCTTTAGACAAAGAGGTACCTTCGTCACACCATTGCATCGTTTAACTAACCACCATTTTTAATGGTTCAAGTGTTTTGGGGGCACAAACATTTGCTGGCAACGACATTCCAGATAGTTTTCTTAAAATCTGTACAATTAGAACCCATTATACGATCTTTATCACCGAATTGCAAGGTCGTTACATTTAATAAAGGCGACAACATTTTGGATACCGAATTACTAATGTAAAATTAAGACTCATTTTGAAAAGAATACATTGATGTTGGAGTGCATAATTAATTGAACGAAATTAATTGAAGTTAAATTATCGTGCTTAAAGGAAAAAAACTGGTCTATATTTCGATGCTTAAATTGGGACTTAAAACTTTTGTCTCTTTAAAAAAATTATATTCTTGTAGATTAAAACAATTAGCATTTCAGTTTTGTTCAACTTAACATGAATAAGAATAATTTTTTGGTAATGTGAACTTTCGGTTAACTTTTCTTTACATCTTAAGAAAGACAATTTAAGTAAAATGCATTAAATTTGAACATGCATAAATTTGGTCTATTTTGTCTTTCAAACCATACAATAAATGTAAAAAAAAGAAGTTCATGAAGATCAAATTTTAAGATAGAATGTTAATACTTGCTGCGAACATAAAGAAAGAAATTGATGAAACAGCACATTGTATGAATATAAAAGTGAAGCAACCGAGTAATTATTAAACAGAAAGTACAACAAAAGCATGTTTCATTAAAAAAAAAAAAAAAAAAAAAAATA
>JABFPM010003477.1:0-14314 GCA_022817325.1 Idris sp. 1 HC-2018 | reverse complement strand
ATGTAATTATAATTAAATCATATTACATTTTTATATTTTATTAGTACTAAAATGTTGAAACAATAAAAGTTTAATAGAACTACCACTTAAAAATTATTATTATATCATTTTTTCCTTTCTGTTCATATGAAACAATGCCATATTTTTCAAAATATCGTATTTCGTGCGCAAAAATGTTCAAAGTGTATTTATTTAAAAATCTCTCCACAGATTATTTTAGTTTTTTGATTTTTCTCATCTATGAACATTGTAAATTCAGAATCTCTAATAATTTTCTAGGTGTAAGACCTTTTTATTTAATTTTAGTTAAGGCGCACCGTGATCTATCAAAATCATAATAAAAATGATTTTATTATTATAAAGTCATAACTTTTATTTTTAAACAAAAAATTCATCATTAACGTGCATAAAAAAGTAATCAAGTTATAAAAAAAAAGTGTTGAATATCTTATTGTATTCTTTAAATTTCACTTGTATCAACTGCAATAGCTTCTGGAGCATTTTCGTCAATTTGTTGAAAATTATTTTGTGTCACACTCGTTTGTAATACATCAGATTCTGGAGAATTCTGTTGAATGTCACATCGTGTTACAGTCGATTGTATGTTTGATTTTGGAGCATTTTCGTCATTTTGTAAAAGATCATCTGAGGGACAGGTTTTATTATCATCTATGGCAATTAAAATAAATAAATAAATAAATGCTATTTTTGTTTCAAATTTAATAGTAAATAATATAAAATTTACTTATAAAATAATTCATAAACAATTAATAATTTTAATTTAAGTTAAATAATTTAATTTCAAGTAAACGAAAATATCCTTGAAATTTGTGATAAAAATAAATAAAAAGAGAGAAAAAACAATGGATATTTACTAACCTTATTTTTCTGATTCAGAGTTTTGAGACAAAGAGAGTGAACTGAGAAAATATCCTAGTATAAACTCTATTATTAAAAAAACTTCTTAATATCATTAAAATAATCCATAATTGTTTTTTTTATTCAATTTAATAAGTAGTTGACAAAAACTAACAAATTTCACTGATTGTTATAAACAATTTGGAGCAGCTTAACAATGGAGCAAGTTGTTTGAGTGGGGGTGTAAACGACTCAGTCACAAACGTCATAACAAAGTAGATAGCGTGGAAGTGGCGCGCGTGCGTTACGCGAATCCAGCGCCATGCGGTCAAAACTTGAAACGTTCATTTTAAACAACTGATAAAAAGTATCATAAACTAAGTGAATTTAGTTATAATTACACTGTTTTGCATAGAGTAGTATTATTAATATATACGCAAAATATACAAAATAAATAAAATGAGAATTTATAAAACTATGATATTTATTATAATTTTTTAAAAGAAAAAAAATATTAAAAATTAAATACTACAGTTGTTATCATTCAAAAAACAATGTGTATACATATTTAAGGTGCTATTATTAAGCGCGTTGTACGACGCACGACGCGAATCAGGCGTTGCACGTTCGACTTGGCAACACTGGTCTCCTACCAACTGTAGTTGTGGATTGTTGGAAAAATTTTTTGTGTATTTTGCCTCTCACGTGTAAACATTTTTTGCATTAAATTTTGTCGAAATGAAGGTAAGAATAAAATAAACGAAAATTAATTTATTTTAATTGATAAATTATTTCTTATCTACGTTTTGACGATTATAAATTAATTAAAAAAATAATATGGGACATTAATAAAATACGATAAGAAACGCGGGACATTCATTACGAGATATTTGTACTTTAGAAAAAGTTAGTCTTCCTTGTGTAGGGGCAGTACGGGTCATTGTGACACGAAATCACAAAGTTGATGTTTCATTGTTTAAAACTTTATGTTATTAAATTATTTTTATATTTCTTTCTATGCAATGATTGTGTTAAAGCTTTATCTTGAAGATGTCATAGTGGAAAAAGGGATATGTCGTGGATGTTTTTTGAAATTAGTGAATTATTTTATGCATCCAAAAGTCACACGTCACCCCATAGTATGGGGTGATTTGTGACAGGGTATGGGGTTATTGTGACTTTATATTTATAGACAAGATTAATCATTTTATACACATGCAAAATGAATTTTTACTACAAAATAGGATTATTTATTAGTAATTATTTATTTTTTTCATTATAGCTAAGAATCACATTTCTATCACATATGTAATACAAATAATAGCGAGTGTTTTCATCCGTTTAACAATGTCAAATAATTAACGTTATGTTAAAATATTATTATTTTTAAATATATTACATATTAAAATATTCTTATTTTGAAATATATTATATATTCAAATATTCTTATTTTGAAATGTATTATATATTAAAATATTTGATGCAGATAAGATTCAGTCTTCAAATTCACAGCTCTACAATCACAGGCTTCGGTTTCCTTCCTCTTTTTTCCCCTTTTTTCGGTTCTTTATTGCCTTTTTCTTTTTCTACTTTTATTTTTTTCGATTTGGATACTTTTTTGGCACTGTCCATGTTCTTTAAATTAGTCAGGTACTCTTCTTTAGTTATTATCTCTGCGTTGTCTATCCTTTTTCTAGTCGACTTTTGAACATCTGCAGGTTTTATTTTCTTAAGGATCAATTCTTCGATGGAGTTTTCCTCAACGACATTTAAATTTTTCTCTTTCAAAGGTGACTTAGGATCCTGTAAAAAAATAAAGTAACGATTTTTTTACAATGTGTAACGCAATGAACAAGGAATATATCTATTACGATATTTACATTTACGATATTTGTTCCAACTAAATTGGATGCTTGAAGATTGACCTCTTGACTTGACTCATCGTTGTTTAATTGCTTCTTCGAATCATCCGAATCATTTTTTTGGCTATTTCTTTCAGCGCAAAATTTTTTATATCTTTTGAGTTTCTCGGGGTCATAATTTTTTTCTGGTATAGCAGCTTCATTTACTCTAGTGGGTATATCGCTATCAAAAATCCCAGTGTATTTAAATCCACTTTTAAGTTGAAGATTCCAATTGAATTTTATCCAAGTTTTTCCTAAAATATCAGCAAAATTGGACTTGGACAATCTTTTCCCTATGTTCTGGCGGGCCCACTGTGTCAAAAGGTCATCCCATTTGCATTTTAAACCATAAAATACACTGACATCTAATGGCTGTAAAATATGGGATGTATGTGGAGGCAATTTGAGAATCGTTACTTTGTTTGATATCGCAGATTCGATCAGATCAATGCTGATGTGCGAGAGGTGCCCATCATAAATCAATACATTATGTGATTCGCGAGAAGTGTTCTTTAAGAAAACAGTCTTAAACCAATTAAGAAATGTAACACTGGTCATCCAGCCATTTTCAGACGTGAAGTATGCAGTCTCAGGATAAGCATCCGATCCACCTAGCATGGAATCCCAAAGTTGTTTACCTAATAAAAAAGTTATGAATTTGTTATAATAAATTGTTTAATTAATTAAATTTTAAAGTAGAAAAATAAATATAATACCTTTAAACAAAATTGCTGGAGGTAAAACACGTCCATCTGCATTACCACAAGCTAATACAGTCGTATATTCTTTTCCACTTCCCCCTGTTTGTCGTTTTGCAACGTCACCTTTTGTGCAAACTATGTGTGTTGAGCCTGGATCATTATTTAATCCGCTCTCGTCGGCATTCCAAATGCATTCTGGCTTGTCCAGCAAATTCAGATTGTTTAAAACGTCTTTTAATTTATCGTAGAAGTCCATTACAATGAATGGGTCACTTGCTTGTCTTGTTCGAGAACTCTCCATACGTTCTGGCTTTCTGATCGACAAACGATGACGTTTCTTAAAACCTAACCACCAATCAGCACCTGGTCGGTTATTTGTAAATCGCGTTTTTATCCCATTTTTTATGACATATTCCTGGACCAAATCTAAAATTTCTGTTTTGCTGAAGCCAAAGCCCCACTTATTTAAAGCATTGATGCCGTCCACAATCTTTTTTTCAGTTTTAGCACCGAGCGCTAATTTATCCTTTACATTTGAATTTGTTGCCGGTCTGTTTTTCCAACCTTTAATCCTAGAAATCAAAGTCGACCGAGGAATGTTGAACTTTTCAGCAGCATCCTTCATTTTCACTCCAGACTCTATTTCCTTGATGGCATACTTCAAATCATCTTCGGTCCAATGCTTGTATGTTTTGTTTGAATTCTTAGCTCCGTACGTGCGAGACATAACAGAAACAATTTCTAATTACTCAGGCTACACTCGCAATTTGTCTTCACTTAGTTAAAATTAATTTAAAAATAAACAAACAATTAATTCAAATGCATATTAAATGACTCTGAAATTTCAAAAATACATTTTTATTCTAATAAAAAAATAAATAATTAAAAAAATGACACATGCTAGCATATTAAAAACAGAAACGCTGCAAGAAGCCGTATTATTTTAAAAAAATATGAGCTACATCCCGGAGTATATTTAAAAAAAAATAAATTTAGAGTAACTATCTCATTTCGATTGGATTTAGTTAAAATAAAAAAAAAATAGCACATAATTAGCACAAAAGTAGGCAGCAATTTTGACCTAAAAATTTTCATTTATCTAAAAAATATGTGGAATATCGAGCTACACCCCGGATTAATTTTTTTTAAAAAAACTTATCTTAGAGTAATTATTTTATTTTTGATTGGATTTAGTTCAAATATAAACACAAAATTAGCACATAATTAGCACAAAATTTTCATCTAATTATAAGTTGATTTTACATGAATATTAATGTGTCGAGGTGTACCTCGCAGTTGACCTAGACCCCAGATTGGACATACTGTTTATACATATTATTTTTTGAGCACAAAAATTATAAATGTCACACAAAATTAGCACAAAAATATGGTTATTTTAATTTCTTTTTCTACGATTTTCGGGGTGCAGCTCGATGGACCTTTCGTTTGTAGCACTATCTCGGACGGTTGATATAACGGGGTCATCGTTTTGAGGCAGCGCTGAACTGGATGTTTCACCCGTTGTACTTTCTTGAGCGGCCCAATTAATGGAGCTATCTATCGGATCAAGCTGATGAGCTCTTCTTTCTTCTTTAGCTGATCTGAAAAATATAAATAATTATGAAAAACAATAAAAATTAATTATAATAAATATAAATATAATTTATAAATTCAAATTTTACCTTGCAATCTCGTCTACGGTTAGGTCGATAATTTCCGGCGGTATTATTAATTACTATTTATTATATATATATATAAAGAAATGAAATTGTTATTTTATTTTACTCTTAACTGTATCATCAATAGATGTCGCTTTCAAATAAATATATTTTATATCGCTGCAAATAAATGGCGTTCTTCTTCTTCTATCTAAATTTGATGTGGTTAAGAATAAAGAGTTCATATCATAACTTTTAAAACTACATTTATATATATTAAATTTATTTTATTAATTTTAATAAGTTTTTAATATTTTTTATAAACGTAAACAATTTAATTTATTTAGTTGAACGAATTTATGTTAACTAAAATGTATTTTAATATTGTAAAATCATTTTATTTTAACAATATGTTAACATTAATACAATTTAGACATGTTTAAATGCTTAAGTAGTTTACAACATTATTTTTAAACACTATTTTAATAATAATTATGTAAACAGATAGATTAACATGTTTTTGATTTTGATAAATGTACATAATAAGTTTAATTTAACTTTATATTCATGGCTTTTTTTGTGAAAATCTTAAGGTTGTTGATAAGTGAATCTCGATTGTATCTAATTGAAAGAAGTTTCAACAATATGTGAGCGTTTCCATTACTTTTCGACAACTTTTTTTAGGTGTGTTTTTTTTATTACCCAATTTTTTTTACCCAAGCTCAGAAATTTCAAAACAAATTAAGCTTATTACAAATTAAGTGCCAACTACCAAATAAAACATGATAGAACGTATTGTAAAAGCTTGCGCTGAAATTAGCCCTAATATTCTTTTGTCTTGTGTGCAATCATTTGAAAGAAGGATAAACAATGGCATTGAAGTTGAAGGTCTCCATTTTGAACATCTTTAGATATTCTAAACATCAAAGGTGAAAACTAACTTAATACCAACACCCTGATTTTGATTTTTGTCGATTACAGCGCCGTCTCTGGCCGGAATCGCTTTAATCGTAGGTCAAATTGGGATATTTTTTTCTGGGGAACCCGAATCTGCAATACAAAATAGGGGTTCCTATTTAAGTTTTATAACTTCCCCCTCCGCCACCCGCAGGGGGTGGAAGTAGGTGGTCGAGTTTGGTATCATTGGATGTCCCTCGTCGAGACCAAAAAATTTAATTCTCCACTTATTTTGATCCGACGGATAGTTTTCGATATACTTCCATGTCTTCAGATAAAATGAACACCCTGTATGTACTGTCACAGTTTTTGCAAGAAATTTTGTAAATTACATTTAACTTAAGTTCTGTATTATCTTTGTCTTTCATTTGGTTGAAAAAGGTGTTAGTTTTTTTGTAATTCTTAAAAACGGTCTCTAGTTTATATTTTTTTGACAGATGTTTTATTTTAGGAGCGATTTTTTCAATGTATGGTGTAACGACATAAGATTTTCTACCATCATTATCAAGTTGTTCAGAAATGTTCTCCTTGTGTGGTTGTTTTAAGTTATGTAACCGTTTTTTTATATAAGTATCGACAAAGTTAGAGGGGTAATGGTTATTTTTAAGTGTACGTTTTATAATTGTAATGTTGTCATTCAAAAACCGTGGGTCACTTAATTTTACCGCTTTACCAACCATGTTAAAAACAATGGCAATTTTTTGTGATTTTTGATGATGTGAATGAAAATTAAGTAATCTGCCAGACCAAGTTGGTTGGCGATACCAATTGGTAATAATCTTATGATTTTCTACTTTAATTTTTGTATCGTGAAAATTGATACAAGTGATATCCTCTTTTTCGATTGTGAATTTTATTTTGCTGTTGAGAACATTAAAAATCTCGAAGATTGAATCAATTTTTTTTGTTGGAACAAAAAGTAATAATGTCATCAACATATCTATAGAAGAAGGGGATGTAAAAATCAATTTTTTGGCGACACCTTTCTTCTAGATATTCCATTATGAGTTCTGCTAAAATTGGTGAGAGAGGTGCGCCCATAGGGGCACCAAATATCTGTTGATAGACTAAATTTTGGAATGTGAATGTGGAATATTCAAAGATAAGAGATTTGGAGCGACTAACTGATTTATTATAAATACTATCATTTCTATAACTATTTCCCAATTTTATGTTATAAAATATACCTATTTTATATATATTTTAAATGTAATTTAATAGTTATATTTTCACCTGTATTACACAGGTATGCAGCAAATTTGGTGCAGGTCTCACCATAGTTTTTTTGTTGTATTTCAACCTCCTGAATACGCTCGTCAAAGCCTTTTTTTCTATCAACTTTCATTTTTGAGATATTGAGCTCTAAAGTCTCTAAAAACGCTGTTTTTTGCTACTTTCAAAGGCATATATCTCTACTTTAGATTTTTTTTTGAGGAATAAAAATATATCCTTGAAATTATGATAACTGGTTAATAAACCACATAAATTAGCCGGCCAGCAGCGTGAACTGCACTCTCAAAAAATTGAGCACTTGATTTGGGTGATGAGAGCAAGGAATAAAAATAATGTCACTAACGTAAATAATATATTGTCAAGAGTACAGTACATGAAGAGTTAACATAAACAAAAATACATAGTGCATTTACAGCGTACGTCGTGTATCTTATTTTAATGTGCACAGGTAACGGTAGCATGCGTACAACGCATTCATGGAACGACCACATGCAAGCTAAACACACGCGCTCGATGAGTGGGTCAGCGAGACACATGTACACGACTGGTGTAATAGCGTCGCAACGCACAAAGCAAAACATGCCGAAATTCGGGATCGACCGGCGCAGCCGGCAGGGCTGACGTCACAGGGCCAGTGCTGGCATAAAAAATGTAGTGCCTCGCTCACTCAACAATAACAGGTCTTAAGAATTTCAAACATTCCACCCGCCTCGGTCCGAAAATCGGAGCGATAGAACTCGATTGGATAAGATTGAGTGAGCGAGCACGTGGGGAGCACCCAGAAGGGGTGAAACCACCCGCCGTAGAGAACACGCAGATAGATAAATGTAGGTAGAAATTAAGTAAAAGTTTAGAAATAACTATAATATAAAGTTAGCTTGTCGCTGAATCTGAGTCGCAGGAAGATATAGGCAACTTACAGAGTTGGTGAACTGGCCGCGTGAGTGTAGAGGCTTTGGTGCGGATTACGACGACTCGAACCAACCCGTCCCGACCTGGCTTGACCTCGAGAACACGCCCAAGAAGCCACTGGGGAAGCGGCAAGGTTTGATCGTGAATCAAAACGAGGTCGCCGACCTTCAGGTTTTTGCGGGCCACCTGCCACTTGGTGCGCTATTGAAGCGTATTAAGGAAGTCGCCAGTCCACGATCGCCAAAACAGTTCCTGACATCGCCGAATGTCTTGCCAGCGAGTCAGATATTGTGGTTTTGCGTCGTACAATGACGGAGTAGGAGGCAATACCAAAGAGCTTCCGATCAGGAGATGAGCGGGGGTGCATGCGTCGAAGGAGTCCGGATCGTCGGTCAGGGGAACAAGGGGACGCGAGTTAAGGATGGCTTCGATGCCTGTCAGCAGAGTTCGCAGCTCTGCGGAAGTGGGGGTTCGGTCTCCAAGAATTCGACGCAAATGGTGTTTGACAGACTTAATTCCAGCCTCCCAAATGCCGCCAAAATGAGGCGCGTTGGGAGGGATGAAATGCCAGTCGACCCGGTGGTCGACCATGTGAGACCGGACTACAGGATCCCGCATGACTCGAGCGTAACTCTCTGCGAGTTCGCGAGCTGCGCCGACAAAATTGGTGCCATTATCGGACCAGACCTCCTGAGGAAGGCCGCGGCGGCTGCAAAAACAAGTAAAGGCAGCTAAGAATGCGGCGCTGCTATAGTCTTCGACTAGTTCCACATGACACGCACGAGTAGTCATGCAGACGAATAAAGCGATGTAACCTTTGCGGGCGTGATGTCCACGACCGGACGCAAGACGAACAGGCAAGGGGCCTCCGTAGTCGACGCCAGTAAATTGAAAAGCGCGGGAGCCGGAATGTAACCGAACCGCAGGTACTCGACCCATGAGTTGGGACCCAAAAGAGCGCCTAAAGCGGGTACAGACGACGCAACCGTGCACAACGCGCCTAACCAAAGACCGGGCTGACAAAATCCAGTACCGCTCTCGAACAACCCGGAGAGTGACCTGAATACCGCTGTGTTTCAACCGCAAATGGGTGGAGCGCACGATGACAGTGGCTAAGCTGCCTGAGGGTATTATGACAGGGTGTTTGTGCGCGTTGTCTATGGGGGCATCATCAAGGCGGCCGAGGACTCGGAGAAGCCCGTGTTGATCCAGAAAGGGGGTTAACGAGCGTAAGGAACTTTTGACCGGGAGAGGCCGTCGTGATTTCAGCTCAGCGATCTCGTGAGAAAACCGGTCGTGCTGGACATGACGTGTCAATGCCTGCTCTGCGTCCGTGACCTCACTCACCGATAAGTCCGTTGTCACTCTAGCTTGCGCGGGTTTTCGACAGTTGCGTACGAAGCGAACAACATAGGCCGTAACGCGGATAAGGCGCGTCCAACTGGAGATCCGCGTGAGTAGCCTCCATTCAGGTTCGGGCGGCTGGACGCAAGTGGCATGGACGACCTTCAGGTCGAGGGAGCAAGGCAAATCTGCATCGCGGAACGGAGGGGGCCAGCAGGACTCATCAGATTGGAGCCAGGGTGGACCTGACCACCACAAGGCGTGGCCAATGAGTTCATTGATCAACAGCCCGCGAGACGCACAATCTGCAGGATTTGCAGCTCCTGGCACGTGTCGCCAAGTGGCATCCGGGAGCACATCCTGGACAAAAGAAACTCGATTCGCGACATAATTCTTTAAGGACGATGGCGGAGTTCGCAGCCAGCTCAGAACCGTCTGAGAATCAGACCAAGCATAAATTTTGATGCGCGGTAAGTTAAGGGCATTGCGAACTGAGCAGAGAAGCTTGCACAGGAGGGTAGCCGCGTTAAGCTCCAGCCTTGGGATACTCTGGACCTTAAGGGGTGAGACCTTCGTCTTGGCACACAAAAGCGAAATGAGGACGGACCCGTCGCCGTAAACAACGCGGGAGTAGACTACGGCGGCATAGGCGCGCTCTGACGCATCTCCGAAGCCGTGCAGCTCGATGCTGGCGGACGCATTGTCAAATCCCACCCAACGGTTCAAGGACACCTTCTCCACCCCGTGCAGACTTTCGATAAACAAGGTTGCTTGGTTACGCAAATCTGCCGGCAGAGGATCGTCCCAGTCCAGTTGGCGGAGCCAAAGGAACTGGACGATAATTTTGCCGACGACTACGTGCGGAGCGAGCCACCCGAGAGGATCATAAAGCCTGGCTAAAATGGATAAAAAGGACCGCTTTGTAAGGGTGGTGTATGATGGTGTGTAGCAGGTGAAGGCGAAGGTGTCCTGAAACGGGTGCCATTGAATGCCGAGAACCTTCAGGCGGTCGTCGTCGGTAAGGTCGTGGGACACGGCAAGACCATGGTCCTCGGAGGGTAACCTTCAAGTAGATCAGGACAATTCCCCACCCACTTACGTGCACGCAGCCCACCCGCCGTTAGAGCTTCGATCAGCTGATCGCGCTTGAGCAATAGTTCGGATTTGTCACTGTCTCCGAAAAGGGCATCGTCCACGTAGAAATCATTTTCAATGATTGACGCGGCTAACGGAAAACGGTGGCGTTCGTCCTCGGCCAGCTGTTTCAAAACGCGAAGGGCTAAGAACGGAGCGCAGGATGTACCGAAAGTGACCGTTAGCAAGCGGTAAGCCTTAAGTTCAAGATCAGGGTGATCTCTCCATAGAATCTGTTGATAACGGGTATCATGTGGGGTAACGCGGATTTGACGGTACATTTTCGCCAAGTCCGCCATCAGCACGAACTTATGTAGCCGCCAACTGAGCACCAACGAGAAAAGGTCGCGTTGGAGCTTAGAGCCTGCGTGCAGCGAGTCGTTTAATGACTTACCGTTGGAGGACCGGCATGACGCGATGAACACGACTCTGAGTTTCGTGGTGGATTTATCATCGCGGACGACCGGTAAGTGCGGAATAAAAACGTTGGTGGAGTCTGTTTCGAGAGTTGGAACCGGTTCCATGTGGTTGAGCTCTAAGTAGTCATCCATAGACGCCTTGTACTCGCGCAAAAGCGTTGGATGTTTATGTAAGCGTCGCTCCATTTGCAAGAATTGTCGCCTTGCGATGTGGTAAGTCTCACCTATGTCAGGGGCCAAGTTACCCTTGAAGGGGAGCGCGACTTCGTAACGGCCATCGGGGCAGCGATAGTGAGTTCTAATGAAATGCGCTTCACACTCTTGCTCCTCGGGTGAGAGCAGTTGTGTTACCGCAGGGGCATCTTCGACTTCCCAGAACCTCTGAAGCAGAAGGTGAAGTGACGCGACGTGTGGATCGCTATCAAGTGGCGGGGTCGACAGGGAAGATGCAACTTCAGCGGGAGGAGCTGCGAGAACCGTGTGATGCACATGCGCCACGGTGGTGTCGGTGTTTTCCGAGGACGAGCCGAACAAGACCCACCCTAGTGAAGTGAACTGCGCGGCGGGCGACCCTGGAGGCCCCTTGCGTAGGCCGTCAAGAAGTACGAGGGCATAGTCTCTGGCAGCCGAAATAAGGTCGATAGGGTCGGTGCATTTAGCTCGAAACTGAAGTGAGAACAGCGACACGTGTAATAAAGCTTGGATAATTCGGATATTTCGGAACGACGGTTAACGTAGCGCTAGCACGTACCGGCTTGCCGTCAGGATCCGTGGTAGACGCAATCGTGAGGTTGACAGGGCGCGTTTTGAGACCCAGAAGTCTAGACGCTCTCTTGGTTATGCAGGAGATTTGGGAGCATGAGTCTAAAAGGGCGCGCAGCTGCACTGACCTACCGCAAGGCGCTAGGACACTGACAAGGGCAGTGGGCAGCAAATCGTACGAAGCGCTCGATTTCACCTGAATGTGATGCGACACGGAAACAGAGGTTGACCGCGGGCTACCCGACGGCCCGGCTTGCTGAACATCACCCCGCAGATGCGTGTCATGTAGAAATGTGTGGTGCTTTTCCTTGCAAACAGCACATGTACGCTCGGACGCACACGCTGAGGCCGCGTGCCCCTTTTTCAGACAATTCGTGCACAATCTATTTTTTCGTACAAATTCATGTCGCGCTGCAACACTGTCGCGCTTAAAAGCAAAACATAAGAATAGGGGATGCTTGTGGCTGCACCTCAGACATGCGTTAACGCTGGTTGGATCCGGAAGTGATTCGACAGTGGTTTGGTGCACCTTGAAAGATTTAAAAGGACTTGGTGTCCCACTAGAATGTGGTTTATTCGACGCCGACGGGGGTTTGTGCTCGCTAACTGACTCTAAAATGCGCGTTTGGGTTGACATAAAGTCATCTAACTGAGCAAATGTGGGCATATCCGAACTTGAACCGAGATGCCTCTCCCACTCTGTCAAGGTGTCAGTGTCGAACTTTTGGACTAGAATAAAAATAAATAAATCTTCGCTTGGTGGGCGAGCTAAGTTTGTTAATGCAGCGCGGATGTCTGAGGATTGGTCACGCAGGACCTTGAGATCGGAAACCGCGTGCTCCCGACGCATTGGCTTCAGATCGATCAGTGACTTCATGTGCGCATTAACAATACGTCGTTTATTGTCAAAGCGGTCGACAACGAGTTTCCACGCAGTTTTATAATTAGCACTGGTAACGGCAGTGTTGCGAAGTGCAAGGCCTGCGTCACCCGTCAAGCTGCGCTTTAGATAATGCAGGCGTTGCACGTCGTCGAGGGTGTCGTTTTTGTCGATAAGAGCGGTAAACATGTCGCGAAAACTCTCCCAAGACCTGAGATCCCCTGAAAAGCCGGGCAAGTCGATAGGAGGGAGCTTCAAACGAAGGGCGCGAGCCTCGACAAAAACGGACCCCTCCATGCTCGAGCTTGAAACCAAAGGTCGAGAGAAACGAGCAATAAATTCGTTAAAGTAGTCAGAAGCCTCGTCGTACATCTCTGCAGCGGCTGAAAATCGGTCCTCCTGGAAATATGGCAGCTTTTGTCGCTCTTCACACGTGGTGCTGGAGTGAATTTCTTGATGGCGCCGTTGGAAATCCTCCCAATAGGATAACACGTGTGCGAGGCGGCTGCGCGCTTTTACTAAGGTCATTTTGTCCTTACCTAGCTTTTCGAAGTTAGACGGTCCGCGGTGAATCAAACCTGCCACGTCATCCTGCATATTGATGAGCAGGTTGGCTCGCTCTAGCGGAGACACCTCGGAAGTGGCTGTCATAATTGTCGATCACCGCTCAAATGTAGGCACAACAAAAAAAACAGGTGCAAACGCTCGGACCTCTGTTCCGACGAGGCGCGAGTGCCACTCACGAACAACGATGCCGCAAGTGTTCAAAGGGCGCGCGATTATTGTCCGAAATCGAGCGAGCACTGCACCGGTGTAAAGCGAATTTGGTCCGGGCTCGATAAATTAGTTGTCGTGATCACAATCGCCAAAATATCAAGGTCGCGGCGACAGCGGTGTCACGGAAATTTATTTGTAATGTAATTGGGCACCTAAAAGGTCATAGGGTTGCATAGATGCGTAAAAGGCAGTCAGTCACAGGCGTGGTGTCATGAAATCCAGCGGCAGCATGACCCAAAGTGGCTGCATGCAAGGTGAACGCTGCGTCAATGTACTGAGCAGAGAACATGCACATTGAAATCTCCGGCAATAGCGAAGGCGTTCCCAAGTCCGCAGTGGGAGCAATAGCGAGACGGCGCTACTTGATTGGCCGGAGGCGTGGCTGGCAGAGCGAGCGTCTAGCAATCCCCGCTCGCTTCTGTGTTCGCTGTGAGAGCGAGAGAGACGCGATGAGACGCCGCCGTGTTGCGCTGTAGGTGCGAGAGAGACAGCAAGTGACGCTATGTTCTTTCTCGCAAAATGCACCTATTGTTTATATTTTTTGCACTGCACTTTATTATTTATCACTGCATCCGGCTCGAAGGACCATTTTTTGGTTAATAAACCACATAAATTAGCCGGCCAGCAGCGTGAACTGCACTCTCACAGAATTGAGCACTTGATTTGGGTGATGAGAGCAAGGAATAAAAATAATGTCACTAACGTAAATAATATATTGTCAAGAGTACAGTACATGAAGAGTTAACATAAACAAAAATACATAGTGCATTTACAG
>JABFPM010003476.1:0-14315 GCA_022817325.1 Idris sp. 1 HC-2018 | reverse complement strand
GCATTTGAAAATTGATGTGACGGCTAATTTACGCTATAGCGCGCAACTTCAAAAAATAATTTTTCGCTAATTTCACATGAAAATTCAAAATAAAAAAATACGTGTTTTCTTATTTTCGATATAGAATCCGAAAAAAATTGTTTCAGGTAAATTTATTTTTCAAATGAAAATGTTGCGAAGAATGACCCATATATATTCAACATTTTTAGTTAAAACTTTTCATTGGAATATTTGATATGTTTAAATCGGCTTTATATTATAGTTTTATATAACAAACACCTAGTATTTGTGGCTTATATATTATTACTTTTTTTCCGAGATATAAAAATCATAATATTAGTAAGTAGAAAATATTATTTTCATTATTTAGTATAAAAATATATAAAATTCTCTTTTTTTTCCCCTATCTTTTTATAATAATAAAGAATGTTTAGAAATGTTTAAAAAATTTATATCTAATGAAATTATAAGAAACTGACACCAGTAAATAATAATCATCATAAAGACGTCAAAATTCACAACTATTTCTACATCAAAGCATAATTCATCTTACGACTACACATTTATATCTTGACTCTTTTTTATGACAGTCACTGACTATCCCGAAGTATTAACTTTGTGACAGTCGATCACTTAACCATTATGCATGTTTTGTTGCTATTGTCGGGCAATCAGTTAAAACTGAAATTAAATTTAGATTAATATTCGATAAAATTCTTAAGAGACTTTTGTTAAAACGATCTTTCTGGATAAAATATCATGTTCATCATTTCGCTATAAGCTTCTATAAAAAGTTGACAGAACAATTTTTTTTATTTTAATTATTCATAAAAACATACATTTGGCTGGATAAAAAAATATTTGCATAAAATTTTAATTTCTTTCTTATTAAATTGTTTTTTTTAATATAGCAAACTTTACATTTTATATTACAGTAAGCTTTTTTTAAAGACATCTTAATTTGATTTGACATCTGATAATGACATATTTTAATTCACCACCTTTACATCTACTTTAATAAGAGAATAAGAATTAACTTAAATTTCTTTATAACTTTAACTACATTAACTTCAACTGCTGACTTCTTTTCAATTTACTTTTCATTTAATATTAATTCTACGTAATATCAACTGCAAGTTAATATTAGTTTTGCTAAATTAATTTCATAATTTTACTTCTCAGTATCTCCATCATGTTTTGCATAATCTAATCGACACTGCAGTTGTAACAACAAAATTGATTTAATTAAAATTATTTCATTTCAGTTGGACAGTAAGAGTGCGCCATTAATATTTTAATAATTTATTTTAATTAAAACTACGATTTGTAGAAAATTCAAAGATATTATAATGATTCTCAGAAATTCATGTAGATTAAGTTGCTCGAAAAGATTGGGGGCTGGAAACCACTGACTGATTTATAAGTCTTTAAGATAGACCGTATATTCAATCGTTTAACATTCTGTGCACTTTGTGGAAATTACGATAAAGTCAATCAGGCTGTTAAATAATTGTATTAAAACGTCAATATTTACTGAACGCTTCTGCCATTTCATAAAAAAAAGTTAAAAGTCATTGAATAAAGAAGTTTTTAAACATAAACGTCAAATTTTTTTGGCGATAATTTGCTTTTGTGAAATTCATTTCCCACATTTCTATGAGCACGTCAGATTAGCCATTATAATGTAAACATCATTTTATCATTCATCTAAAAATACATCTTGTATCATGATTTAGGTAACTACCATGCACTGAATAACTCGAATAAAATTGGACAACATATCAGATATGAAATATACTGAGCAATATAACATGCACTTTACCAATATCGCGATCTAATAGCATCGCCACGAAAAGGAATAAATATTAAATTGACCGTAAATTGGAGCCAAGCTGAATTGCGTTAAATTCACGTTTGCGAGTAAATTTAAATGACAATCCTGCCTTTTAATTGGATAAGAAGTAATATCACGAGGGTACATTTTTAAATCTAAATATTCTGCATAATTCCCGTAAATTATGAAAGTCATGAACAAATACCGGCGACAAAAATTTATTTTTATCATATAACTAAAGAACTTTTTAAATAAATTGTTTAATTTGAAACAAATTTACCTTAAAATGCCTCTATTTTTTGTTATTTTAAATTAACTATACATTGAGATTACTTACGATAAAAATGTTTTAGTGTAAAATAACTTTTAAAATAATCGTTGCAAATTACATTGTTGAGGAAAACATTATTATAGATGATATCGTAATTCCAAAAATAACTTGTTTTTAAGTTAATATATACAAAAAGCGAAAAAATTTGCCGAGTTTTATATAGCCGACGAAGCAGCAATGTTTTATCTTGAGTTTAAGATAATTTTGTCAAGCGTTTTATTTGCTTCTAAATATTAAACATTTTACATTAAAAATAATATTTATTTTTTGAAATAATTTTGTTTAATATATTAAGCAGTAAATAAAGGGCATAGAGGGATAAGATAGTCAAATTTGCCCCCATATGACCAAATATTTTTGTTTTGTTTTTATCCGTTAAAATAGCTTGAAAAATAACCCTTAACAAGGTTTTTAACTCAAGTGATTTATTTAAATACTGTACTTCTAAAAAACGTTTTTTGGTTAATTAGTCAGGTTTTTTATTTTTTAACACTATTATTGTTCAGACCCTGAAAAACGTCTATAATTTTTTTTCAGATTATTTAGAAACCATTTAGAGTTAGAAAATAATATAAAATCAAAAATATAGGGGAACAAATAGATCTTCTTCACAAATATAGCTCAACTTGGCCAATTTTTTTTGGCATGCATTAAATCTGAAACTTGGATTTATATGACATCGCTGAATTCAAATTTAATATCAAAATTGACTTGTGAATGAAGGACAGCTCTCAAAATTGCTGTAAAACTTTTGTTTTCATTGAAAATGCCCATTTTCATCAATAATACTGTAATTTTATGGTTTTTTTGGTCATTGCATTAAAATTTCATGTTAAAATCAACTTTTTGATTTACGTTAGCTGTTAAAAGCTGTCAATTAGCTGTCAAAATATTTTTTGATTTAAAAAGGCGTTTTTCAATAAATATTATAATATTTTCATAGTTTTTTGTTCATTGAATTTGACTTTTATGTCAAAATTGAATTTTTTTACAGCTGTCAAAAAGTATGTTAAGATTATTGACAGTTGTCAAAATAAGTGTTAAAATTCATGGCAGTTGTTAAAATGACTTTAATTCTACTTTTGAAGTCAAGTATTCACATTTTGTTAAAGTTTTTTTTATTCATAAAAGTTTTTGATTAACTTATAATTTGATACAATAAAGTGTTAACATTATCTTAATAATTATTATTCATTTTCATTAAATATGAAAATTATTTAAATAATAATAATTGAAAATATTCACAAAAGATTCAATGTATATTATTTGGTAATATGTTCTAAAATAATATATAACGTAATAGAATAATTATCAATAATTTTAACAGTTTTTTTTACAACATATATATAGCCCTCTTTTGAAAGTCACTAAAAACCTAATAATCTTGTGTTATATTTGTGAAGAAAATTGAAATTTTTTCCCTATATTTTTGGTTTTATGACTTATTTTCGAGCTCTAAATGGCTTCCAAAAAATCTGAACAAATTCATAGACGTTCTTCAGAGTCTGAACAATAAACAACGTAAATTGAAAATAGGAAAAAATGGTTTTTATGTGTTAAAAAAATAATAATAATAAACAACGTGACTAATTATCCACAAAAATTCTTTTTAGAAGTACAGTCTATAAATAAATCCCATATTAGCTAAAACTCTTATTAATGGTTATTTTTCACGTTTCTAACGGATAAAAACAAAAAAATATTTGGACATAAGGGGGCCATTTGACTATCTTATTCCTCTATGCCCTTTATATATATTTTTTAATTTTCCAATGATTTGTAAAAGTTATGTAAAATAAGTTTATTTTACATCTCAACAACAACAACAAAAATGCTGTATTGAGTTATATTTTGAAAGTATTTAATATCATTTAGCTTATCCGTGAAATGAAACAAAAATATATAAGCTTTATACGATCAAAGTACTACAAAGATTTTGCCTAAAAGCGAGGTAAAATTATGAATATTTTATTGGGGGTTTTTTTAGTATATCAATATGAAATAAAAAATGTTGAAATAAATTTTTAGTTTATTAACACTAGAACTTTTTCCATACACAAATTGATGTAAGAAATGATATATAAGATATAATATGCGAATTAAAATGAAATGTTTTATGAGAAATTTTTTGCCTCAGCAGTCAAGATTTTGAAATTTCAAAAATTGTCATCTTTCACTTTAAATTCTATTTTAGTTAATAGAATTACAAGGCAAATGATTAAAAGTATAATCTCTCAAATTATTGTCTGGTATTTTTTTTCACGTTAAATACAAGTTAGCAAAAATTTGTGAATAATAATTTCATTATTTTCTGTGTACAAAAGTTAAAATACATTTCTTCTGCTAAAATACTTTGAAATGTTTAAATTAATTAATATTTTAATATCTTCAAAATGAAATAATCATTCAATAATTATAATACAATTTCTTTTGTTAAAAATGAAGTCAATTATTTTAATACATTAAATCAAGCATTGAATAAGTTTATTCAATTAAAGCACTGATAATGAAATACCCACAAAACTAAAGTGTATTCATGCCTGCGTGCGTTTGTATGTGTGTGTGCATTTCTGAAACAACATTTCTTGTGGGTATTTTTTTCATTAACATGTAAAAAGCAAAAAAATCATAAAAATAACTCTTATTTTTTAAAAGACCGTAGTTTTGTTAAAAATGGGTTAATTTTAACTTTTTTTTAAATTGATTACAAAAGTTCAAACTTTTCGAATTTGTAATGTAAATTATTGTCTGTGGACCACAGAAGTCCGTGGATCCCCATAGAGTTGTTCAATTTTTACAATTTTTGCACTTCTTTATATTGTAGCATTTAATGCACATTTAGAGTTATTTTTTGACATTTTTAGCTAAAGTATCAAAAAGCTGAGACTTTAAGCTTTCACGTAGTCTAAGTTTGAAGTCTTTTCGACTATTTCTGGCAAAGTTACGGCATTTTTAATTTTGAGTAAAATTTCGAAATCTCAGGTGGTCCTTTTTTTTGACGCGAAGTGTACTTTCTTTGACGACGTGCGCTTTGTTTACATCCGATTTTGTCTATTATGGATCAAAGTGAATTTAGCTACAGAATCGCCAACTTATTCAAATTCCGTAGTTAACGTAAAAGTTCACATACAGTGCAGGTGTAACTCTGATAATTAAAATTAGGACATATTTATATTTTACTTCTTTTGATAAATATTGATTTAAAAAAATAGGAGGGAGTGCATAAACTACGTTACCCAACTTAAATGTTTCTTGAACTCTCACCCCGGTCCTTTTTGTCACATTTTTCGATGCAAATATGCTGTGTATTTGTATTGCTACTTAAAAAAAATTAAGAAGGAGGGAGCTATCGTTTGAAAGTGGGAAATGAAAGAAAAGATAAAGTGTAAAGACAATGTGTTAATACCAAGTACTTAATAAAATTATTATTTATTAATACAAAAGAATTTTTATATAAATTTGAAAGTAATTAATTAATAATTTTATATTTGCCTTGCCTACATAATATGGCATTACAGCCGTCTTAGTTTGTCAATTTAATCAAATTTCTAGAGTCACTTTAATTGTGTAAAATACCCAATAATGAAAATTTACAAATTTAGATACAAAAATTTCAATTAACATCTAAAATACAACACAAATAAATTGCTAAAAATGAAAATCAATTTTCCTTACACGTGCGCCAGAAATGGCTTTTTCGCTCACTGTTTATATTTTAGATGTTGTAGGACATTAACTAGAATTTACATGTTATATTTTCCATGAGTAAATAAATGCTTTATTTATTTATTGAAAGAATTGGTTTTTGTATCGAACCCGAATTCTTACCAAAATAACCTACTTTCTACAAAAGAAACGCTAAACGCCGTAATTTATTTTAAAAATGGTCTATCTAACGGGTGTAATGCTCAACATGTTAAGTGAGTAGTAGATATAGACAATTCTGAATATGACTTCAACATTTAGAATATGAAGTTGTATAATCAATTTTTATAGCAAAATATTGTTGAAAACTTTGTAAATTATACGAAAAATTTTTCAAAAATAATTTTTAAAAAAATAGCATCAAATTTAAGTTAATTCATTGATTTTTAACTGGATCGGTGAATTCAATCATAATTTTTTTACATATTTCGAGAGAAATAAAGATTACTAAGCAACAAAAATAACAATGAAATCATCTTCAATTCTTCACTTTAAGCAAAATATTTTATAAATGGAGCAAACATTTGATAAACCTTTTAATGCCATTTTTTCTATAAAATAAAAATGTATATAGTAAAATGTTATTTAAGCGATTTTACAAAACTGAATAGACGTTTTGAAAAGATTCGTGTTTTTGAAAGAAGTCTGACGTTATTTTTACTGAAAATGAATTGAGATTATTAGCCGAAATAATTACCGCGTTGCAACCTGTAAAAGTTGCAGTAGAAAGTTTATGCCAACAAGATGCTAATTTGTATACTGCTGATCTCTCGTTAATTTTTTTGCTGAATGAATTGAAAAGTCAAAAATCTTTCTGAGTGAAAAACTTCTTTCAGAAATGATATTTCGAATTTCAGAAAGAAGAACTATTTATTCTGATGTTCCTTTTTACCTTTATGAACCGGAATGTTTGAACAATTATTGTGAATTCGGAATTTTCAACATCGCGAGTAAGGCAGATGTAACAAAAACAATTGTCAATCTTATAAAACATTCACAAAAATGTGCAATTAGCGAGAAAAATTCTGAAATTGATTCATCGTCTATAAATTCGCTTTACACATCAAACGATTTAATTAATAATTCAAATGTAACTTTTGAAAGTACTTTTTCGGCGAGTTAATCTCTAAAAAGCAAATTGCAATGTACAATAAAGAACAAACTGAACGCAACAGCTGAAATGAATGAGAATGCTAAATCTGTTTTGCATGCAGATTTGACTACCACTGTAAGCAAAGAAATGATTTTTTTCAAAGAAGAAAAAGTTAAGGGAAACTATTTAAACATGGCTTTTGAATTTTTAAAAACCGTTAAACCCACGAGCGTAGAATCCGAAAGAGCATTTTCAGCTGCTGCGTCCATGTGTACAAAAATAAGATCGCGGCTGAAAGACCAATCTCTCGATAAGCTATGTTTCTTAAGAGCTTATTTTAATAAAAAAATGTAATTTATTTTTTTTATTAAAATATTGCTTAGTTTTTGTTTCTTATTTATTATAAACGTTATAAATTAAGTAAATAAAACGAATTATTATATATTTATGCATATAATAATCATATGTTATTCCAAAAAATTTAATTTCGAAAAAATTTACCGTTAAATTACCGGTAAACCGGTAAAGACCATTATTTTTTACTGTTTACCGGTAAATATGCAATCACTAGTCTGGAGTAGTATTTCTTGCGCTTTTCTTTAAGTGCTCGACTCAATCTCATCAGCTGAGTTCGGTAGACAGCCCCATTAATGGTTTCGTTTGGTTTGAGCAACTCATAGTACACAACCCCAAGCTGATCCCACCAAATACACAACAAGAGTTTTTATCCATGAATATTTGGTTTAGCTATAAATATTGGTGCATGACCAGGTTGTCCCCATAATTTCTTTCTTTTTGGATTGTCATAGTGGATTCATTTTTCATCACCGGTAACTATACGGTGCAGGAAACCTTTTCGTTTGTGCCTGGCAAGCAGCATTTCACACATCAAAAATCGGCGTTCAACGTTTATCGGTGTCAGTTTATACGGAACCCAATTTAAATCATACCTAATGAGTTCAACCGATGTGAAATTGCTTGTTGAGTCACTTCTAAAGTAAGTGCAAGTTTCTCTTGCGTTTGGCACGAATCTTCATCCAATAATGATTCCAATTTCGCATCTTTCGCTATCTGACAGTTTTAATAATAAATTAACGGTGGCGCCACTTTCGTCAAACGGCGGAAACTTATTTGTAAACCTAATAATTATAATTCTTATTTATTGTTTATAACAGGATACAGATAGAGGCTCGTACCATTGCAGAGCAACGAACAAATTTGGAACAATTAGATCTGAAAGTGTGGAGCTCACTTTTGGTTACATTCGTGAATTCAATTTGAAACGTTCAGCAGAAAGGGGAGACCAACACTGGGGCAAAGCAGTGTATTGTGACCCCCCTCAATATTTCCCCAGTATAACCTACTATTGGGTGCGAGAAACTTTTGAAAATATGGTCCAAGAGGATTTGAGAGTTTTCGTTTCCTACGACGGTGCCCTCTACTTTTCTTCTCTGGAGTTAATTGATCAGGGAAATTACTCGTGTCATGTTAAGGGAATATCTGATAATGGAAGAATTGGACCACTATTTCCAATTCATGTAGATCAACAGTGTAAGTAACCAATTTAAAACAATTAAATGTAAATCATTTCAAGATAAAAAGCTAAATGAAATTTAAATTATTTTGCAGCATCTTCCCAAGAATTGAAATTTGCCAACAACTTTCCAAAGGCCTTCCCTGAGGCTCCAAAAGCTGGAGACCAAGTGAGACTGGAGTGTATTGTTTTTGGATAGTGAGTAAAATTAAATAAAAGTTTTTTTTATTTTACAAATGAGTAACTAATATTTTTTGGTGTGCAGTCCTGTGGCTTCTTACAACTGGACTAGAAAAAATAATTCCCCCTTGCCCCGAGGTGCTGAACTACGAAGTTACAACCGAGTTTTAATCATTCCAAATGTCCAAGTAGAAGACCAAGGTCTCTACGAATGTCTCGCTTATAACGACCGAGCATCAGTAAAAAATTCTGTTTATTTGAGTATTCAAGCAGAACCAAATTTCACGATTCCCTTGATGGACAAACACATGGATAACAATGGTGAACTGACATGGACCTGCGAAGCTTTTGGTATACCAGACGTTACATATACTTGGCTGAAAAATGGAGAACCACTATACGAGTGGGATCTGCCGGTTGAAGATGTTGAACGATACATTGTTCAGGACAATGTTTTAAAAATAAAACAATTGGATCCTGAGCGTGACTCAGGAATGTATCAGTGTAGTGCGAGAAATCAGTTGACGACGAAGTATTCGTCAGCTCAACTAAGAGTCCTCTGTAAGTTTCCTGAATTCAGTGCAGTAATTTCGAAAAAAAACAACTTGAATTTATTTTAAATTATTATTGCAGCTTTGAAACCCTCGTTTAAAAAACGTCCAATGGAATCAGAAACCTACGCAGCAGAGGGTGGAAATGTAACAATTGTTTGCAACCCCGAAGCAGCACCAAAACCAAAATTCATCTGGAAAAAGGATGGAAATGTGATTGGCAGTGGTGGCAGAAGAATTATCATGGAAAATGGAAACCTCATAATAAGTCCAGTGTCTCGAGATGACGAAGGAACCTACGTCTGCACTGCTTCCAATTTGTATGGGTCAGATGAGACCAGAGGAAGACTGATTGTTTTGCGTAAGTATGATTTAATTTTCGCTAAAAATTAATTATAAACAAGTTTACTAGACATTTTGAATGATTATTTTAGGTGGACCAAGATTCCTGGAGAAGCTTCCAATGCGAATTAAAACAGCAGTCAATTACAACCAAACTCTAAGGTGTCGTGCAGACGTAGAAGATATGCTCGACATTGCCTACGTCTGGAAGCACAATAATCGACAAATTCGCGAAAAGGACATGATAACAAATCCTCACATAGTCTTCGACGAAGGAGTCCTGGACATTATAAACATAACTTTCGCCGAAGCTGGGGACTACGAATGTATTATTAAAAGTGCTGTGGGACGAATCTCCACAAGAACCGAAGTTATAGTCGAGGGACCACCTGGACCACCTGGTGGCGTGCAAGTAGTGGACACACAAAAACGGTCGGCGACTATTCGCTGGACAGATGGCGCTTTCAACGGCAGACCCATCACGAGATATGCCATCAGTGCCAGAACCAACTGGAATGATACTTGGTTCATCATAATAGCAGGTGGAAAATACTTTTCCACTAGATTTATTACAATCCCAAATATTTATTACAGAAACATACTTATCTTTGTTGAACTTTATTTATAGGTGTACCTGCGGTTGAAGTGGACCGTTACACAGGACGCAAAGAATTTTTCCTTGAGAATTTACTAAACCCATACACAGCTTATGAATTTCGTGTTTCTGCATACAATGAACTGGGATATGGTCGACCTTCGAACCCGTCGCCCCAGCACTCAACTTCTTCAGACAAACCCGCGAAAGCGCCGTCCAGAGTTGGTGGGGGAGGGGGTAAAGTCGGCGATCTGACGATAACTTGGGAACCTTTGTCTCGAGCTGAACAGTTTGGTCCTGGCATTTATTACAAGGTCTTCTGGAGGAGAAAGGGTTCTGAGACTGAGTTCCAGTCGAAGACTCTTAAAGAGTATAGAAACATTGGTAAATGTGTCGTACAGGTTCAGACGGTTTATTATTACACCGAGTATGAAGTCAAAGTGCAAGCTGCAAACGACCTTGGTAAAAAAAACAAAATACACAAATTACTTTTTTCAACAAAAAACTGGAATAATTCACGTTTAAAATACATTTAGGTTTCGGTCCTGAATCCCAAATCATGACAATCTTCAGCGCCGAAGACATGCCCCAGGTGGCGCCACAACTGGTCCTCGCCCACAGTTACAACGGTACAGCTCTGAACGTGAGCTGGTCTCCAGTCGAGCAGATCCGCGAAAGAATTCGAGGCAAACTGATTGGGCACAGAATAAAATACTGGAGAGAAGAGAATGTCGAGGAATCTGCAGTTTATTATTTGTCGAGGAACACCAGACCTTGGTCTTTGGTCGTAGGTCTGCAACCAGACACCTATTATTATGTCAAAGTAATGGCTTATAATAATGCTGGAGAAGGTCCAGAGAGTGAACGATATTTAGAAAGAACTTACAGAAAAGCGCCACAAAAAGCGCCATCTTCTGTAGCAGTTTATGCAGTGAATCCCTCTACTGTGAGGGTAGTCTGGCGGTACGTCCAGCCTAGTTTGGAGGAAGAACCTCTATTGGGATACAAGATAAGGGTCTGGGAAATCGACCAGGATATGAGTCAGGCTAATGACACTATTATTCCAAGTAAATAGTTTTGTCTTTTTTATTAATAAATAATATATTGAAAAATGGGAAATAATTTTAACTTCTGTAATTTTCAGATGGTAAAAAATTGGAAGCTTATATCTCGAAATTGAGTCCAGGAAAGGCGTACCATCTTCGTGTGTTGGCGTTCAGCAATGGTGGAGATGGTCGTATGTCGAGTCCAGCACATACTTTCCAGATGGGAGACACTGCACAGTTCAGCAGAAGCGGTGCAGGCAGAACCATCCTTGACTTCATTCTCAGTCTCTGCGTTTTGTTTTTCTTGGGCGCTTTTCAACAAACATAATTGTCTTTTTTGTTCAATTTTTCACGTTAACAGATGTACATATGTATATATCTGAACATTTTATGCAGCTTTTTTAATTTTTTTAATATTTTATTGATAATTCAATATTTAAAGTAAAACTGAAGATTTTAATCTTTTATTTTTAAATTGTGTGTTTTATAGTACTTTTCTAACATTTTTAACTTATTTTTTTAATTTAATTTTAATTGACAAGCTGCTTTAATGTTTGAAGAGGAATTGAAAAAAAGTATTTCCCTATGAAATCGTAATGTTTTTTAATGTTTATTAAGGTGAATATACTTTTGTACTAAATGGTAAATTTACCTTAAGGTGATGTCGAAAGAAAATTCTCTATCTCTCTCGAGTACGAAAAATTATCGTACTTTTGAAACTACTTTCGTAATTTTTTATATTTTTTGTTGTTTTTTAGTTTATAAAATTTTCCCATCAATAGTTAACACCGGTACATGGCTGTTTTTTTAAATTAATTAAAACAATCATATAATTTAAAATATCACTAAAAATAAGAGAGAAATAGAGAATTTCCTTTCGGCATCGCGTTAATACATAATTTTATATAATGAAGCAAAAATATGTAATAACTGAATTTTTAGGAAAGTTAAGTTACTGCATAAGTTTGTTAAAGTGATAAGTCACTTGAATTGTTTGTCTCTCTTAAGCTAAAAAGTTATTAACAAATTATATTTAATATTTGTCACTTTATGAGAAAAAATAATTTTTTAGTAAATGTGTATTTTAGATAAATTTATAAGCATTTTAAAAAATGTTAAAACAATTTATTAAATCTGTTAAGCAAAAATTAATTAACTAAACAAATTTTTTACAGGAGAGACAGATAAAATAAATGACATTACCTGAACAAAAAGAAAAGTTAAACAAATAATGTTATAAAATATCAAATCTATAGAACAATCATATCATATTTTTCTAAAAATCTTATTTTTTTATATTAAATGAAAACAATAACTTTTATGCTTTAATTCTCTGTTAAATTATTAATATTATGTACACGTTTGCAAGTTCTAAGTAACAAATTGATATTTACATCGTGTCATTTTTAACTGCCATTTTTAACAAGTATTTTTATACTGAAATTTGCTTTCAAAATTAATTATCAATCGTTTACACATATCGCATCTTTAGTATTAAAATAACGCATTTTTTATTCTAGATTTATTTTGCTTTAAATAAATGAATTTAATTTTAATAATACTATTATGTATTAAGAGAATAACATTTTAATACTGACGTACAATTAGAATCTCAGTGCTAAGATAATATAATATTCCGTCCAGATGTGCCCAGATAATTGCAAGTCTATTGTACAAAATAGTGACTTATAAAAAACGCTTATTTATAAGTTTCAATTAGCGTAAAAGTATTCACGTTGTCTGGGTGTTGATAAATAAATATCATAATAATATTTTACACAATTGTAATTTATATTGTAACCAAGAAAAACTGGAAATACGTAATTATTTTTACACAATCGAATCTCAAAGTTGTAAGTTTTTCTTGGACACTAGAGTTTAGTTTTATTTTGTGCTTTTTTATCAAGAATCTCGCCTAACTTGATACAAATATTGTATTTCTTTATACTTGTTGAATCTCCAATTTTTTCACTCGATATTTTGATATCGAAATATTCGTAGGCACAATTTCGAACAGAATTTTACAATAATTTTCTAACAAATTTTATATCATATTATATACAACGAAAATTTATTGTAAGATTTTTTTTATAAATAAAAGATTTTCATTTATGAAGTATTTACAGATTTTTATTTCATATCACTCCACTGTTTTATAATCTAAATCACTTAATTATTTATTTACTTTGCAAAATTACAAAAATATTATCTGATAATAAATAATGAATTTACAAAAAAAATAAAAAAAAATATTAATCTTCCTCGATTACTGCTTCTAATTCGGGTTTGTCTGATTCTTTCTTTTTTGGCTTGCCCTTGTCGATAATTGACTCGTACCACCGAACTTCTGCATGTTCGAAATTTCGTTTCCTGAAAATCAGTTAAAAAATTAATAGAAATATATTTTTTAAAATTATTTACCAAAATTATGTTCAAAACATAATGTAACTTACAGATCGAAATCAGTTTTTTGAGGTTTTCTAACAGGGTTCCAACCAGTTACTGGATTTTCATTTGCCACCATTACACCTCTTACACAAAGAGATAAAATCACAGAATTTAATGTGGGATCCTGCAAAAATTAAATTATTTTTTATTTTAAATTATATATATTTTTCTATTTATTTATAATAGTAAAATTTGTTTCCTTACTTTCCACTCAGCGTGTAACAAGTCAGCCAAACTTAATATATCTGCAGCTAGTTCAACTTCTTCAATGGTTCGCATAGTGTTCATATAATTTTCATGCAAAAAATACGAAAAAGTTTTTGCTTGTGAACGAAAGAAAATGGCCATTTCATCGGGGTCATTTTTAAATCTCCACGTATCGCCTTCAACGATTTCTATAAAACACATTTTGTATTAGCACAAATTTTGTTCATAATTTTACATATTTTTACAAATTAATTTGTTTTTACTTTTTGGATTAATAACCCGTCCGATACCATGTAAAAGTCCCAAAATTTCTTCTCTGGACCCACATTCAGATGTAGTTTTCAAATCAGGAACTAAAAACATTTTTTTTCAAATTAAATATTCAGATTTAGTTTTTTTTCTGAGTTATTACCTTTTTTTGGAAAATTTAACTTTTAAAGAACAAAATA
>JABFPM010003475.1:0-14316 GCA_022817325.1 Idris sp. 1 HC-2018 | reverse complement strand
AGATTTGCTTTCTGAAATTATCCGAGCATTACAACCATTAAAAGTTGCAGTCGAGTCTCTTAGCAGCGAAAATGCAAACTTATACATTGCCGACTTATCTTTGAAATTTATGTTTAACGAACTCGAAAAGCAAAATTCATATTTAAGTAATCAATTGTTCTCTGAATTAATTTTTTATTTAAAACAGCGACGAACTTCTTATTCGGATGTAGTGAAGTACCTGTATGATCCTGATACTTATGTTCAAAATGTTTTTTAAATTTTCAATCCTTCAAGCAAATCAGAAATTGAAAAAATTCTTGTGAATTTAGCAGAAAAGTTGGGTGCGAATTTCAAACTCGACAATGAGGATATTGCTTCTAATTCAATCTCTTCCGTGGATGATTTATTGACATCAGAAAGCGAATTATCCATGAAAGAAAGATTACAATTAGAAATTAAAAATAAACTTTGTTCACATCAAACTAAGAAAAAACGAAAAAAATAATAGTTCTTATTATATGAATAAAGAAGTATCTCTTTTTCAAGAAGAAGGAATCAAAGGGAAATATTTTAAGTTAGTATTCGATTATTTAAACAAAATAAAACCAACAAGTGTTGATTCAGAGAGAGCATTCTGCACAGCTGGAGTTTTTTGTAACAAAATTAGGTCAAGATTAGGAGATATGTCCATCGATATATTATGTTTCTTGCGATTTTATTTTATTAAAAACTGACTCGTTATTTATTCATTTAAATTTGAAATATCAATATAATAATTATATTGTTATGAAGCTTATGTAAATTTAAATATTTGTTAAAAAAATATATTTTATTTCTTTATCTTGTTTTTGTAAAATATTTTTAAATAAAAATGAAGACTGCTGAATAAAAATTTCCGCAAAATAGTTTATTTAACCTTAAGATCAATGATTGTATTCATTTTAATATAATGATTTTGATATTTTAAATATATTTTAAAAATATTGTGCAAAACACCGGTAATACCGGTAAATACCGGTTAACTGATTTTTTTAAAAAAATTTACCGGTAAATTGGTAAATGAAACAGTCGGTAAATTTGCAATCCCTAACTGCAACCTCTGTTGCATACGCTGGGCGAAGACTCATATATTTTTTAACAAATGGAACAAACTCGTCAGTGATAACAAAGCTTCGCTGAATACCTGTTTTCGTTTTCGGTATTGTAACAAAAAATGAAGTACCCTCTTCTCGAACGTCATTAACTGAAAGTTCTCGAAGTTCACTTCGACGACAAGCACCGCATATACCGAAAATTAAAGCAACTTGTAATATAAATGTATTTATTTATTCTTAGTTATTTATTTATACATATTTATTAATTTATTTATTCAAATTCATTTTTATTTATTTATATTCAATATTTTAAATAAATGAGTCAAAATAACTTGCCTTTGTTGCAAGATTCTTTGTATCACATGCTTTTTCTAAAAACTCTTGCACATGCTCGAACTCCAATGTATTTGCTTTCTTAGGTTTGAACCCTTTAGAATTATTGCTTAAGAGAGTCATAAGACTTTTGAAACTGCCGATGTCAATTCTTTGCTGTATATTGATTTGTTTTTTCAACATTGAAAAAATAGACCACAAAGTGGTTGGTGCAAATTTTTGCTTCAATTCGTGGAAGTAAACCAAGAGCATATCCTCGTTATAAATATTCACATTGTTTACCTTCATCCAGATTTGAAGGTTAGAATATGCTTTTTCATATTTGGAGGCTGACACACTCGGCAGTAAACCTTCTCGCGTTTTTCTGGCGGACTCCAAGATTTTTGTAGGCAATGCAGCCATTTCGACTTGTGAAATTAGTTTTTTTTTTTAGATTTTCACAACTTTCTCTTGATTCTCTCTCACAATACAAACCAAACATAAAGATCGAACATTAACGGCCACAATAGGTTAGAATGAACAATAAAGCGGAATATGTCGGTGTGCCGTATTTTTTAAATTATGTTTTAACAAAAAATAATGTTTTATCATTTGTATTATAAAATAAAGTAATATATAATTATACATTTTGCTTTGAATTTCTTGAACTTTTAACATATTTGAACATAAAATTTATTTGAATGTACTATACTTAAACTCCCCACTATCCCTCTTCTTTTTATCGTACAATTACGTCTCATTTTCAAATATTTCCCACCCCCCGTTTCCCCGCTCCAAACACTGCAAAGTTAGGTGTCTCACGAGTGTCTCACTTTTAGGTGGAAGTTCATTTAAATGAGCTGCAGATTGTTGTTCCAGAGCATGTTTTTAGTTGTAAATTGATTTTTTTTTCATTATTTTTAATTTAACCCATTTCTTGCGTTAATGCGTTTTTGTAACAATACACAACATTTTCATTGATCAAAATTTTTTGAAAATGAATGTGAAATTACATTTATAATTATATGAACAAATACTAGAATAGTTGAATAATTCATTTGTGTAAAGTTAAATATGAAGAAAACAAACTTTGATTAAAAAATAATTATGAAATTAGCAGTTCTACGAAAGAATTGCTTGGCAAAAAATGCGTTTATTAAAGAAAAATAATTGTAATTTTCCCATCCAAGCCCGAAATTTAGAATATTTTAATGAAAAATGTTTAAATCATGTTGTTTTGGAGCGTATTTTTAGTTAAAATCAAATTTTTTACATAATTTATAATATATTTATCGAAAAAGTTTAATAATTTTCTCAGCCAAGCTAACAAATTGTGAAATTGTAATTCTATTTCATATAAAGCAAAAACAAATTTTCATTCCCAAAACGTTTTTTTTTTCGAAATGTTTTGAATTTCGATTCCATATATAAAATCTATAATTTTATATTAAAAATGAATAAACTGAGACCTTCATTAATTTTTGTTTTTATTTTTTAGACATTTTGTATAGACATTTTTCATTTGATAAACGAATAATTAATTTCACAGTCAATTACAATGTGTAAAATACCAGTTTTGTACGTTGAAAGTGATGTATTAGCTGTTACATCATTAGTAATTAATATAATTGTGTGATCATTATGCAAAATAGAATACAAACACTCAACAAAATGTTTCATACAAATATACATTATCATTCCATTTTGTCAAATGAAATTGAAAAGAAAATACTACTTGACACTGATGTACTACATACATGAATAGATTAACTCATTGAGAAATCGTAATATATGGTTTGAAAAAATATCAGTTCTCTTAAAAGTAATTATCAAAAATTTAATTATAGGGCAAAGTGGAGAAAAAAGCCAGAGGACCAGGATTTTCAATCAAATGACGTAGTTATTCTTTCATATTTTTTTCCAAATTTACTCTAATGTAAAATTATTAGCTATTCAAAAGAATGGATAATCTTTTCAAATAATACACATGAAATACGACTTACAATTCCAAATAGAATTAAAAATATATAATCAAGTTTATTATTTTTTTAAAAATAAATTGACAAATATTATAAAACCCGCATTTATAACGTAGAGGAAACCGGAGCTATTGAGCAGTTGACATTTTATTTACAATTTGTATTGTATTAATTAGGCATTCTTATTGTATATATTTTGTTATGTTGTTTTGCGTGTGGTTCAGTTTTTATAAAAGCATACATATTTTATGAAATATATATATATATATTTTTATTGACAATGTAACATAAATTAAAGTAAATGAAAAGTCTTATGATTTTCAGAATTCTGGAAATGAAATTCATACCGTGCTATAGTTTTGAAAATTAAACGAGTGCTGATAAAATGTTTCAATTTGCAAACTTTTTTAGCTTGTTAGACGTTTTAAAAATCATTAATATAGATAAAAATAGTATTTTATTTATCATATAATCTTAATTGATAAACTTGCCAAAATAGCTGTGGTCTCCTCTAAATAAATTCACATACATCAATATTTGAGTAAAAAAAGAAAAAAATTACCTGGGACATGATATATAAAAAAGGCGGTATTTATTGCCCCATGGCTTAAAAATCCAAGTTTTTTTACATAAATTAAAAACCAAGCATTTTTCAAATAAACACTGTTTCGAATCGCAGCAAACACAGAATATTTTTGTGATTTTTGTAAAATTACTACACGATAATGCCATTTTAAAATTTTATAGCAATGTTGGTTAAAAAATTAATACAGTATTTGCAATAATTTTACGTCTTCTGTATTTGTCTCCGGAATCAGCCATTACAATTAGGGCAGATGCACTCAATGCACCTCCTAGGTGTTTAAAATATTTTTGTTCAATGTGAAATTAAATGCAAAATTCGAAGCAGTATTTATTTATATAAATTAAAAACCTAGAAAAAGTATGTTATTTATATTTGTTATTTTAATCTATTTCGAGTACAATATCACGATCTCACACAGATAGAAAAAGCATGGATTAAAACGATGAATTCTATTCGAATAATTCCATATGAATTTTCATTGAAACATCACACCAAGCACATGAAATTATTTTATTGTTTAAAACTTTGCTTTTTCTTTCTATGCCAATACAATAAAATTATAGATCTGCTTTTTATAATCAGTTCTTTAATTTTTGCATTTCACAAATAAGTACTTGGATGCGAAAAAGCAACATGATACAAAAAAATGATCATTTACATTCAAATTAACTGATCAGAGGAAAGGCTTGAGTTTATAGCCTCTTAAAAAATGAATTATTTTATGAACAAAAATAATTGTTTTTACTAAACTCAAAATCTGTACCATAAAATTTTAAAATTTTTCTATTTTAAACTAGTTTTATTTATTATAAATCATCAAATTAAATTAACAAAATACTAACTTTAAAAAAGTGTATATTGGTACTGACACCCGAGTAATTATTTATAAGTAAAATCAGAATCTTGATTGCTGTTGTACTTATTAAATAAACTTTTGCTAAATTTTCCAATATTCATTTAAATAAATCAGTATCATTATTTTTTTTATAAAAAAAATAATATTATTAAACAATTTTATAGTGAGTGACTCTAGCTACAAGCACATGACTAGAGTTAATTATTGTTACAACAATTAATATTTAATAATTTTTGGAATCTAATTTACACAGTTATAATTTGTATTCAATGTACTTTCGGTTTTACATTAAATCTGCAGAATTTATAATGTTTTGCAATAAATATATTCAATTAAATGCTATCAAAAAGTTCTTTTGATTATCATAAACAATTTTTTTTAAATAAACAAATACACATACCGTTGAAATTAATGAAAGTTAGACTGACATTTCTAGTGTAATGAAATATAGTTTTTTTTTTATATTTAAGATGGCTCTAGGCAAAATGCGGCTCTAATCTCAAGCCACTCCCCAACATTTTATCGCTATCAGGTACAGGCAAAACTATTAATGATTACTGCTTTACTGCGCATTACTTACACTTAGACAAAAAATCGGTAATCTGTACTATAAAATTTTAGTTGGTTTTTTGGTCAACTTATCTCTAACTGAGTAATGTCAACTCGGCAATGAAGTAAAGTGTAAAGACAATGAAGTAAAATAAAACCATACGTGACAGTTATTGTATTTGAAGGTTATAGAAGCGAAATTTTTGTTTGATACGTAACAGTAAATATATAGATATTAAATCGAACAATACAAATATTATTCTATTTAATGAATAAATCTTCAGTATATTAAAATTTATCAGTTATTATAATTCACGATTTTAAATTCATTACAGAGAATGATTTATATCTAATTTTAAACTATAACATCAGTGAAAAATTTCACTAAGTTTGTCAACTATTTTGATTTCAAATATTTTTAGTAATACAAATCATTTTTTCAGTCAGTTCTACTACATAAGTTGAGTTGACCATAAAACTAACAAGAAAATATAGTTAACGTGAATATAGTCACGCTAACTGATATTTTAGTTTTAATTAATATATTTTCACTTATATTAACTATAAATGCCTTAACTATAAACATACAGTTAATTTAATAACGCGATTTTATCTGAGTGTATACACGAGCAATCGAGTAATCATTACAGACAAATAATTATTACTGCCCATCCCTAATCACTCTCTAATTTTACTTTAGACCTAAAAGTTATGAAATAATAATAAAGTAAAGCTGCAGTACAAAAATAAGTACGTATAATTCGAATTTAAAAATTTTATTTTTTGGTTAAATTTGACGATGAGTTTACGCACAAATGATTACGATATAGTTTATAAACTTTTTTATATCTCTATACGTCTTACTCTTACGAAAAATAGCGTAGAAAAAATGGAACATTTGCCTGTTAATCAAAATTTAATCACATTTTTTTGTGTTAACGACATTTTCATAAAATATATAAAGATAGCAATTGTACTCGTTCATATATAATAAAGTAGATAACATTTGTTTTTGTATTATGTACAATAACGAAATTTTCTATCGTAAATGCTGAACTAATTACACAATCATACACATCATCCATTCGCAATCAATTATTATTAGAATAAAACAAAACGAGCAAATTAAATATTTTGAAATTGTTATACAAAATTAATATTGAGAAATAACATGAACATACTTTCCTACAATACGACTGAACTATTATTATTTTTATTATTAATATCCTTTTTCTTATTATTAATATTTTTATTGTTTTCCATATACACTAATTATTTATTAGATGTTATTTACTGAATATTTATTATGAATAAAATTAGTCATAATGTATGTGAATATTTGTAAATTATTAGTAATTGTTTAAATTTTAAATATTCATTTGTGCAATAAATACAATATATAATTCTTGGATATAATTTAAAGAAAAATGTATAATTTGAAATATATGGCTTTATGCATAAATATTAATGATAATTTTTCAAAATTAATATAAAAAATTAATCATTTAAAATGTAAAATGTTTCATCAGCGTTGAGTTTACTACAATGTCGGCGTTACGAGAAGTTTCAGTATAATGTCTTTTAATTGAGCAATTCTTTATACTTGTCACAAAATTTTAACACTGTACAAAATTTATATTTTCATTAGATCTTAATCTTAATTTGATACCCTTGATGCATGTTGGTACATATTTTTTCTACTTTGAAAAGTAAACTGTATTTTACAGAAATTCTAATATTCTAGTTTTTATACTTAAGGCTTTATTATTACTCTTAAAAAAACATGTTTATAACGTACTTATTTATTTGTTTTTTTTTTTTAAGAGCAACGAAATTCTATTATACTTTTAACAAAAATTTCGTATACAGATTATAATTTTTTATGAACTTATGACATTTCAGTTTATAAATGATCAGTTTACAAATAAATGTATAACAAGAAAATCAGTTTTTTAAGCAGATCTGTGAAATTTATTTTAAGTTATTTGTTATGGCAATATAAGATTAATTGAGGTAGTTATGGCATCATGAGATAAAAATAAAGATAGTTTTAAAAAATTCACTATTTATGTTATTTCCAAGAACTTTAATAAAAAAAAACAAAAAACAACTTAGAATGGCAGTATATAAGTAAACTGTATTTATAATTTAAAACAAAATAACCCGTGAACAAAATTTTAAAGGATCCATAGATATGTATGGTTAAAACATGTGTCAGTAAAATAAATTCGGTATATATGGACCTGTCATCGGCCATACATGAAGTATATGTAAGTTTAAAACATGTAATGTTATTAAATTATTGATTTATATAAGAACCAAACATGTAATGCTATTATATTATTGATTTATGTAAGAACCAAACATAGAAAAATCATGTATGAGAAATTCATGCATGATTAAAAATCTTGTTTGTATCCTTCATGTATTAAAACATACATAAATAAACAAATGAAAATTATTTGTGAACCGTACATGATTTTCAATATGGGTCATATGTGGGTTCACTACACCGAGAAAACTGTGTAACTTGAAATGCAAATCAACCTTTACCTAAAGAAGGATAACAAACTAAATATCGAATAATGTACGATGTACATGATTTACCCATACATGTATCATGGATGAACCTGGTAAACATTTTTTCACGGGTATAATTCTGATAATTTATAACTTTGGTAAAATTTCACAGATATCCGATTTCAATGTTTACAAAAACTATAATATTTACTAACAAATATTATAGATTTTGCTAAATTTTCAAATTACATTAGTCATTTATTAAATATGTACAATTTCTTAAAATTGTCATTGAATTAATTTTTTCACAGGGTTTTTTCGGCAAAATATTGCAAATTTGTAACTGATAAAAATACTATTAGCTAAGAAAATTATGTTTGAAAAAACAAAAAATATTGAATATATAAGATTTAATTTCTGTAAATCATTTTATTGTAACCATGAGGCTCTTGCGGAATATAATTCACTAAAAAGCTCTATAAAAGTCTGAGATCAAGCTTAAAAAAGTTGTAACAAAATGAAAATTAAATAAAAAAAAGTAATGATATTTTATGACATTTTGGCATTTTGTCTCACAAAACATGTTTATCTGCATATTTATTCATACTAAATATTATCTAATAATAATGAAAAAGTATGGTAAGGTATGATGATACTTTTGAAAAAGTGTCAGAATGTCTAAAATGTCAACTTTTTTTTTAGATTTTAAAGATCTTTTTTTTAGTCTTATGAAGTAAGTACAATTGACAATTTCTCACTGAATAAATGAGGATATACACTCATTTCAAAATGTTACATTTATAATCGCGTATTTTACACTGTTGTAAATTTACAATTTGTATACTAAGAAAATTAAGTAACCAATAAATGACGCATAAAATATAGTGAGAAGTCTAATCTAAAATTATCTACTCAAAATTTTGAAAATATTATGAATGCAAAACTGTACGACGTACAATTCTAACTACTCCAGTATGTTTTCTTATTGTTTTTGTTTTTCAGTGACTTTTTGCCCAATGTTATAATTCTGTTAACGCATGTACATTTCTCTACGCAAACTATATGTAAAACTTCAAAAAATTCATATAATTTTCCAAAATATACATATGCAAAGTGTACAAAACCCTTACGTCACTAATGAGTAGACGATCATTTATGTATCACCATATAAAATCACACTTTCATCTCTTATTTAACATTTCGAAACTGACATTAAAGAAAATCATGAAAAAAGTTGTTACATTTTTTCATTTAACGTAGAATTGTATGTTTTTTCTTAGGTATTTTTGTTTCCACATATTATCATGTTTTGAAATATTACGCTGTTTATTTTATAAAAACTATCTTACCTTGTAGCTTTTGAAATATTGAATTGTTCTTATTTCAACTGAGGTCTTGATTTTCTTTTAAGTTTTCTTTGTAAAAAAGTTCTGAACATTAATTAAATAAAATTAAGATACTACCTGTTGATTAAAAGTTGTACAACTGTTTTGGAGAATTTTCTTTAGATTACATAGTTAATATTGTAGGAATTTATTCGGCGTAGTTTTACTAAATGTCAAGCTTATTTCAAAACCGAAATCTCGAGATGATGAAACGATCATATCATATGAATTAGTACAAAAATAAAAACTTGTTTAAGATACACAAACATTTATCTTTCGGTGAGTTTATCGTGCAGCTCGATGTTTTCAGAATTACTCAGCTGGGCTGGTGGTGACGAAAATGCGATTTTTTCGTAAGGAATTGTACCGCGACAAAGGGTATTTGGGTCCAAACTGAGGGCAGCTTTGAGAGTATTTTTTTTTAAAATGCCGTTGATGCTGTTAGGATTAGGGCTGATGTTAGGGGCTGTATGACTTGGTGATGAGGTTTGACTGTTTGGGGAAGATGAAATTGGGTTATTTACTGATGGATTCAGAAGTGCATTGCACGAAGAATCAGTAGTAGTGTTAATTGTCGAGGTACTTTCTTCACAGCCATTTTCGTTCATTAACAGCTTTGGTATTGCGCCATTACAAGTTATTGGTTCCTCACTTTGACTTGGCTTCTTATCTTCGTTGTTTTTAACCTAAAGTAATGATTTGCTGAAGATTAATATTCCGCACTAAAGAAGTTCAATTTAAATAGTCAAATATAAAAATCGCTTTATATAAAGAAATAGATGGAGTTTAAATCATAGTCTTTTTACAAAAAAAAAAAAAAATTATGCAAACAAAATTCATACAAAAAATGTTCCAGGGTACAAGACCTCCCCCTATATGGTTTTAGATCGTCATAATGATCCCGTTTCAACAGAGTAATTTAAATTAAAAGTTATCAGAGATCAGTAGTACTCACTTCGGTATTTTCTTTTGAGTCATCCGAAAGATTTTCATTCAATTCTTGTGTGTTTTGATATTCTTCTTCTTTGGATGAGATAACTGAAGTATTTGTCGTTTCAGTATTTTGTTCTTCAGTAGCTTTCAGCGATGAATAAGTAATTCCCGGAGATGTTGTGCGCAGACCATCAGGCAAAAAATCTACTTTTGGTTGTACATACCCTCCAATGTCTAACTGCGCAGAAATCATGCAAAACCCTTCGACCACAAATCATTTTAAATTTCTTATTATTATACCCTCGAACCTTGCTTCATCCAAATTCATTTGCAGTCAATTAAAAATAAGAAAATTTACTTCTAGAAGATAATCAAAATAACGTATCATTACATAAAATGAAAACTTGTTTTTTCGAATCTTGCATGAAGCAAAGTTTGAGCGTGATTGTACAACCCTCAACCATCTAACTTATATTGAAATCTTGTATATTTCCAAAGTATAGCATTATTTAATGTAATATTGTTAGTTTCACCATAGTTTGAAGTAAACTAGATCATAACATTCAAGACGTTTAATATAAAAATTTTATCTTTATCTTTTTAAGCTCCACCAATATATGTTGGTTAGGTAAGGGTTAATTAAATTTGTTTTTCAAAAAAGTCTTTAATATAACAAAAGTGTCTGAATCTAAAATATAAGGACAAAAATGAATCTTAAACTATTTTTACAATAGAGCAATTTTCGTCTTAACTCTTGAACTGCTAATGAAAGTATATAAAGCAGGTATACAATTTTTTAAACAAACTATTATTTTTAGCAATAAATCAAAATTATGATTTTACTTGATTATTTACAATCAGACATTTAATCTGCAGGATTGGAAAATTATTCGCAGAATTAGAAAACTGTTTGCAAATACTGCAAATCAGGTTGTTATGTAGGAAAAGTGCAACCTGAATATTTAAAATCTCTTTAAGTGCAGTTAAATAAAAAATATTGTTTTCATTTGTTAAATGGTTGACATTTTAAATTTAAACATTTTAATCATAATCATTTTAAATTTAAGCTACATTTTCTACTTTTCATTTTGCTTTTTTAGATAGAATTTTGTACAGTGTGCTTTATTAAATTTTATTCAAAAAGAAAGTAACGCTTTATACTTACGTCAGGATGAACATTAATGCATTCCGTTTCCGGATCCGGTCTCATTATTGTAATCTCTCTATCGCAAATGGGTAAAATATCATGATTTGGCATTGGATGATTGATAACATCGGGATCCTGCAAATTATATCATATGCAAATCAAAAATAAAATTGATAAGGAGACTTATTAAATTTTACGAAATACTTTCTTTTGAAAAAGAGCTATGTACATAACTTATTAGACGAAAAAATAAATACAATTTTTACCTGCAAACAATATCCTATTCTTTCGACAATAGTCGCAAAACTTGGTCTATTTTCCGGCAGCGGGTGCCAACATTGAGTCATGATTCCATAAATTGGATCAGGGCATCCAGCCGGCCTCTCCAGTCTACCTCCACTCGTAACCATCGACATAACTTCTCTATTTGCACAGCCTGTGTATGGCATATAGCCAAATGACATAATTTCCCACAACAGTACACCAAATGCCCTAATTTATGAAACAAATTGCAATACAAATTCTTGATTAATTTCTAACCACATTGTGGACAATATTATATAATATATATTTGTATAGTTATATGTAATTGTATTCTTAAGACAAATTTATTAATTTAGTTTGTTGTAAATAAAATAGTTATTACCAGACATCAGTTTTAGTAGTAAATATACCATCAAGAAAACTTTCTGGTGGCATCCACTTAATAGGCAGCATTGCTTTCCCACCCTTTTTGTAATAATCACTACGATAAATGTCCCGTGCCATGCCAAAATCGGCAATTTTAACAATGCGACCTGGTCCTTTGCAAGTCAAAAGACAGTTTCTTGCTGCTATATCACGATGAATAAAACGCGCATCCTCCATGTATTTACAGCCATTTGCAATGTCGTAAGCGCACATTATTAAATCCTGCATGGAAAGCATCGTACGGCGATCCTACAACATTTCATTATGTTGGTGTCGAATGAATTTTTTTTTAAAGTTAAAACAGAACCTATTTATTTTAATTCTGCTATAGATTATTTTTAATTTTTTTTTAATGCTTTTAATAAAAGAAGGTATAAATGTTACAATTCAACAGTTTTGCGGTAAAAATGGGAAAATTCCATTTTTTGAATAAATTGAGTTAATACATTTCAATAAGGGTTATTTTTTTTCCATCAGACTAGATTTTTAAGTTATAAAAGGATTACGTATCGCTGCATGTACAGGAAGCTTGTTTCTTATACATGTACAATAAATTTATTATACATTTTTTAAAACTTATAAACTGATTTTATAGGAAAAATTACACTGTAAAAAACTGAAAAACAGCAGTATGTTTTGCAGCACATTTCCTAGAAAACTAAAGCTGAACTTTAAAAATTCAGTATGTGTACTGCAAAATAAAGTTTACCTTGAAATATAATGTATTTTAATGCATTTTTTAGTATAATTATAATTTTGTCGAATATTCACATTTTTACAGCCCGAAAAATTTAAAAAAACATGTAAATGTGATGTAATTTTAGTTAAAATTTGAAAGGTAAAGTTTACTGATAATTTATACTCGTAGCAAATATCATATTCATGCGTTTTGACTTAGTAGATTTTTTTGTTTTTAGGGTTATGAAACAATAATTTTCAAGTCCAACTGCACATTTTAAGCAAATTTACTTACAACTGTTATCAAGTAAATATCCTGCAATGTTGCAGTTTTTATTTACAGTGTAGATAACTTTTACATCTACCATGTAAAATTATTGATGTTACTTTACGTTGTAATTATATAACTAAACTATTTTAAAAATTCATCATACTTCAAATAGTTATTCGTCAAGAAAAGTTTAGAATCATTAAATTTATCAGATATAACACTATATTAAACATTCAAAAAAGTTAAATACTTTATTGGACCAACATTAGCTTGATGGTATTTTTCTGTTTGGGCTTAAAATGTCAGAAGTTTTTTATATTTTCTAATTTTCAAGGGACCTAACTCAATTAATTTAGAACACTTTATTTATTTGAAATTTGGGAAAGAGATATTGAATTAAAAATGTATGAATATTGAATTATTATAAACTTATAAAAGTGACAAATCTTACGGCTCGCGGTCTTTCTTCGCGTAAAAAGTTTTTTAAATCTCCACCCGCTAAAAGTTCAAGAACAATGTATCTTGGATGCTTGTCAAAAGATACGCCGATGAAGTGAACAATATTGGGATGATCGAATTTGCTCATTATCAATGCTTCCATCATGAAATCAGCTTCCGCTTGTTGTGTCGAAACTGATGGTAAAGTTTTTATGGCAACTGGATGTTCTTCATTTCTTCGTCGATATTTGTAAATCCCTTGAAAAACTTCTCCAAATGCACCTTGCCCCAGAGGCCTAACCATAAATTCAAATTTCAAGACTATATTCAAATTTTGATTTAAGTATGATCAAATGTGTCTAAAAATTTAGAATAAAAACTATTTAAAAATCATATTTTTCTTTATTAAACATAAAATAATTTTTATGTAAATTTTAAAGTTTTATTTGTAAATAAACTTCTTAAAGAGCGGTGCGAGATTGCCTTATTTTAAAGTGACAATAATCAACAAAAAACATGCAAAATATAATTGTTACAAATAAACCAAAAATAATCTTTGGAGTAAAATGTTTTATTTTTAAAATGAAAGTTCTAGACATACTAACAATCTAGATTTTATGAATATATATATATATATATATATATAAACGAAATAATACTTTTAAATACATGCATATAATTGTAGGATATAAGGAACTTAAAAATATCCTGAAAAAATATTGATAAAATATTTTTTGTACATAATGAATTTTTATATTTTTTATCTAAATTTTATTTGTGGAGAGTCATCTCTAGACAGTTTTGTTGAGATTTTAGCTTTAATATGACACAATAGAGAGTATTTAATTTATCAACAATATTAATTTATTATCCATATTTAATGAAAATTCAAATTG
>JABFPM010003474.1:0-14316 GCA_022817325.1 Idris sp. 1 HC-2018 | reverse complement strand
ACTTGAGTTCGTTCTGTTATTGTTTTACTAACAAATGTCATAAATTCCTTGACACTTCCCCTTTGGAAATAGGAGAATGAATTAACATCATAAGCTGCTTTAAGAACAGTTGCAGATACTGGACCTTTATGTAAAATTGTAAATGCGTACAATTTGACCATTTTGCCTGAAAAAATTAACTGCTTTAAATATTTTTAAAACTTACAAATAAAAAGTCACATTTTGTAAACTAATTTAATTTAAACCTAAAAAAACTTATTCAAACAAGTACATTACTTAATAAAAAAGACAAAATTAATCAAACTTACTATTTTGTTGTAATTTGTTAACAAGTGGTAAACGAGAATAGATGAATTCTTAATAATTAAACGGTCTTACAAGAAACAACCGTTAAAACTTGGAATAATTTAACAATAGCGTACGTCAATTATTGACAAATCATTCATTTTTGTTTATTCCGACTCGCGAGAATCAGCGAAAATTGACGAAGACTAAACGGAGCTGGTCAAAATGGAAACAGCCATTTATCTTGACACGTTAGCCAGAGCGAAAGAAGGGATACGTTTGAATATATCAATAATATGTGTTAAGCTCCGATCACACTCGTCTTTGTCTGTCGATATTTGCGGTCTTTATTATTCTTCCTTCATTCCACACGTTCCTTTTCTTTTTACAATATAATAATCATGTAATTTGTAATCATTAAACAATATCTTATGGGTCATTCACACCAATTTGTGCTCATTTTTGAGTAAAGAAGAGCACAGAAATGTTCATCAGCAAAAACTTCTTGATTCCAACAATAGATGTCGCCATTAAATATGTCAATAATGTAGGTATTTCAACTTTACTCTTTCTTTACAGACATTTTAAATGTAAACCAAAAATATACAAATAAAAATGTAATTAACATTTTTTTTATAAACAAAAGTAATTTCTCTTTTAAATGCTAAAATATATATATATTTTGACCTTTCTTTTTGTTTTCATTTATTTATGTAAACAAACATGCGGAAAAACTTTTAAAAACCAGTTTGACCCAATTGTTGGTCCTTATCATTTTTATTTCTAGATAAACACCGCAGAGATAACGGCTCTCTTAATGCTGAATAATTTCCGCGATCTGCATGCAAATGATTCATCATCGGAAACGCCTGCGCGACCACGTGAGCGATTGGCACTGTTTGATTGGTGCCAGCCAGGACACTCAACGTGTGTTTCACGCGCAGTATAAACATGTTGCTCTTGTCAACTTTTGTTCTGTTACAGTCGCGTGCACTTGTCGTCGCAATTTACGGATAATTGTCGCGGTGACGTCACGTTTTTTTTCACCTGACTTTCAACGCTCTGTCATTGGGTGAGAAAAAGGAGAGCACTGCTGATGCTCGGCAGCTGTGCTCTAAGCAAGAAAAAGGTATCGTGACAGGCAACATTCGTTATTGTTTTGCGAATGACTCGATCAAAAGTGGACTGTTTTGTGAACAACAATGAACGGGCCGTCACAGGCACACGTGCTGATCAACGACAGCATCGACGACGGCTCGACCACCGTTGGCTCCAGTTCGGACGACCTGCGGACACTGGACAAACCGATGCCAAAAAATAATTTTGCTTCTTATGCCAACGAAGTTTATGCTCGATTCAGGGTAAAAAGAATATGTATTTTTAGATAAATAAATAATTGCTAACAAAAAGAGGTAAATAATTTAAATAACATTTGCATATTGTAAAATTTGACAAGAATTGTTTTTGTATTGATACAACTTGCATTGTGTAAATTAAAAAAATGAGAGATGATTCATTTGAGTTAAAATAATAAATCACAGCTGTTTTGTATCAACAAATTGTGAGAATTCATTTTCGATTGTTGAATTTGCAATAATTTTATTATTTTTGGATCACATTTTTGAAAGGTTATGTGAAAAAACAAAAAGTTTCGGTTTTCAGGGAAGTTTTATAAATACGAATACAAACGTGTAAAAAATTGAATTCAGTTAAATAAACACCAACGATATTCGCTGTTAATTTATGTAATTGTTTCAAAGAAACAAAAAGTATGACATTTCGTCAGAAAGGAATTCCTCATACAAAGTTGAATTTTGGTTCTTAGAAAATAGTTATAAGGATTAGTGGAAAACTGAATTGGAGATGTACAAAAATGAACAAATAATTTAAAAAAATGTATTTTTGCACAATTTAATTTTGTTAACAAATTTTTAAACTGTAGTTATAATGAAAATTAATTTATACAAGAATTATTTTAATTGCATGTTTGAGTTCACTAAATTTTGTAATATAAAATGTATATACTTCAATTTAAAAAAATAGTAATTTTTAGTGTAAGAAAGATTAAATAGTTTTTAATTTGTGCTAAAAATTAAAGTAATTTTAATTAAGTTATCCTGGGCTGCCATGTTATTTGGTTGAAATGTTTTTTTCTTTCAAATACAAAATTTTATATTTATCCTTTTTAATCTTAGTTTAATATTTTCACAGTGTACACATGAAACACGCAAAAAAGGCTTTGTAGCAAGTTTCATTTATATTTGTAAAAAAGATATTTTTTTAGTCAAAGTTTTTTTATTTAATGCTGAAATTTGATTGAATATTTGTGATGAATAATTATTGCTAGTCACGTAGAGATTATCTTATTTGTATATCATAATAGTTATCATACGAATACTTCAACGAAAATCAATCGTAAGATAACAAAAATAATTCTAAATACTATACTATGATAATAAAATAGTTTTATTAATAAACAGCGTTGTTACTTAATGTTATTATTTAAACCTTTATTAATACTAAATTAAATATTTTACATTATTTTATAAAATAGTCAGTTGTATTAAAAAATTGTATCTATATTTGAAAGAAAACTTTCTAAAGAAAAATCTGAAATTCAAATAATGTTCTACATATTTTGTATGTTTCAAAAATATTTTGTTAACAAACAATTAACAACCATTTGAAAATTTCTTAAACATTTACAGAAACTCAAAATATACAAGGGTTTTTACTATTTATTTGTTTTAAATAAATTAAAAAAACAAAAATTGTTAGAAAAATTAAATCAATAAAGTTCTACGAAATGAAAATGTAATAAATATTATATATACTTTTTTCTCAGAATGCAACGCAAGGGCAACATCTGACATTTAATAGTTTAATTGAAAGTGTTTCTCACCGACAAATGGTCAGACTGAATTCTGGAGGTATCAAACCAGGAGGAACTAACTTTCTTTCAACAAATTACGAAGTAATTATAAATCTCAATATTTCTTTTGATAATTTAGAATTCATTATCATGACCTAATTCATAGAAATACTAATCATTGTTCACAACTTTTTCAGAGCTTGGACTATGATCTTTGTGAAAATTATCTATTTCTCGAAGAGGAACGAAAAAAGGGTTATAAATTTGTCGTAAAGAAAAACTTTGCGCGATGGTTTATCTTTCTTCTAATTGGAATTTGTACAGCACTCATCGCTTGTATTGTAGATATTTCTATTGAAGAGCTCTCAAATTTAAAATACGGTTTATTAGCGAAAAGTATCCTTTTTCCATTTAAATAAATACAAATAAAAAGCAAATTATTCGAATCAAATGAAAATTTAATTTTTTTAACAAAATTATACTTTAATCTGTAAAAAAATAAGTATAAAGCTTAAACAGTTTTTTATTTATAACTTTCTTTAACTGAATTTCAAAGATGTTGATATCAGCGTCAAAGAAAACACCCTTTGGATACCGCTTATAATATGGATAGGATTAAATTTATTTCCCGTTTTAATTGGATCAGTATTAGTATCGTACGTAGAGCCTGTTGCTGCTGGAAGCGGTATTCCACAGGTGAAATGTTACCTGAATGGAGTTAAAGTTCCTAGAGTTGTAAGGATAAAGACTCTGGTAGTCAAAATTGTAGGTGTGATAACAACTGTTGTTGGAGGATTGGCCGGAGGAAAGGTATGCATTTCTTTATTATCTAAAATAAACAAGTCAACAAGTATCCAATTAACGATAATAAAACTTCCAGGAAGGGCCAATGATTCATTCTGGTGCAGTGGTTGCAGCTGGCATCTCTCAAGGAAAGACAACCACATTCAAACAAGATTTAAAAGTGTTCAAATATTTTCGAGAAGATCACGAGAAACGAGACTTTGTGTCTGGAGGTGCTGCTTCTGGAGTTTCTGCTGCTTTTGGAGCTCCAATTGGTAATAAAAGGCAAAAACTTAAAAAACACAAAGTTAACAAAAGTTATTATAATTTTGAGAAAAGTGTATTAAATAATTTTTTATTTGCTTTTAGGTGGAGTATTATTTAGTTTAGAAGAAGGAGCCAGTTTTTTCAATCAAAGCTTAACATGGAGAACATTTTTTGCCAGTATGATCACCACATTTACGTTAAACATTGTTTTAAGTGCATATCACGGTCACGCCGGTGACTTGTCTTATCCGGGTCTTTTGAACTTGGGCAAATTTGAGGCGATATCATACCAAATCTACGAGATTCCATTATTTATGCTAGTTGGTGTACTGGGCGGTCTGTTAGGTGCTCTGTGGAATTATTTAAATTACAAAATCACCTGTTTTAGAATGAAATTTCTCAGACAAAAGTGGCTGAAGGTAATTGAGGCTTTATCTGTAGCTGCTCTGAGTGCCATTGTAGGATTTCTCATGATATACTTAATAAATGACTGTAAGCCACGAGGCAAAGATTCTACCACTACTAAATATCCCGTTTCGATGCACTGTAAAGAAGACGAATATAATGTAGTTGCTGCTTTATGGTTTCGAACTCCTGAGAGCAGTGTTAGATCACTTTTTCATGATCCAAAAGGTATTAAATTATTACAATTTTTTTTCGTAAACTTAAATTTATATATTCATTATTAATGTTTTTTTTTAATTTCAGGAGCTCATAACGACGAAACCTTAATTGTTTTTGTTATTATTTACTTCTTTTTGGCTGCCTTCACGTACGGTCTTTCCGTTTCTGCTGGTTTATTTATTCCTTCCTTGTTGATTGGCTCGGCTTGGGGAAGACTCATGGGTTCTGGGTTAATCAAAATATTTCCCAGTGCTGTAAATTTGACATTGCATTTTTATATAATTAAAAGTGAGAAATATTAATTTATTATTATTTTTTCAGGTGGGCTTAGATCCTGGAAAATATGCACTGTTAGGAGCAGCAGCTCAATTAGGTGGCGTAGTTCGTATGACGATAAGTTTAACAGCTATTTTAATTGAAGCTACTCAAGGCATATCCTTTGGTTTGCCAGTTATTATTGTTCTGATAATGGCAAAATGGGTAGGAGATTTTTTCAACGAGGTAAATCTTGTTTCATAAAAGGTCTAACTTATTCAACCTTCGAATCTCTTCCGGGAGTCGTGATACAAGTTCCTAGATGGAGCAATTCAGTTTAGTTTTTAAATTGAAATAGCACCTTGAATAAAGTGTCACGTATTTGATTTATTATAATAATTTAATAATGGAGTTATTTTTTTAAAGATGGTTGAATCTTTTCATTTCTGATCAATTTTTTATTAGTTCAAAAACTAATAAAAGTATTTAATTGATATTTAAAAATGTTTAATAAATCCCAACTCAATAAATATTTTTAAATGTTGCATTTAAAATTCTAAACGTCTTAATTTTTAATTGATTTATTGCAAGATACATTTAATATCTTGATCAAGAATCATTAAATTTGTAATCTTTTATATTAGGGTATATACGAAATTCATACACAAATGGCCGGAGTTCCGATTCTTCCGTGGGAAGCTCCTCCTTTATCAAATAATATTTATATCAGTGAAATTATGAGTCATCCAGTAGTGACACTAAAGTTAACAGAGAACGTCGGACACATAATTGAACTTTTAAAGTTAGTCTCATTTAATGGATTTCCGGTTGTTGATCCACCAACTGCTGATCAGGTATAATTGAAATACAGATAAATCAAAATAAACGATTTAATAAATAATTATGAACAAAAAAGTAATAACTTTGTACTCTATTTAAATAATTTCACTATAAAATAACTTGTCTTTTTTCAGGATGAAATAAATCGTTATGGACAATTTCGTGGATTAATTTTACGCTCTCAACTTATAGTTATTCTTAAGCATAAAATATTTAATGAACGTGTCGAGTATTGGGACAAAGATTTAAATTTAAAAATGTTTCGTGACGAGTACCCAAGGTACCCCACTATTGATGAAATAAATGTAACAGATGAAGAAAAAACTTTCACAATAGATCTAAAACCTTTCATGAATCCAGCGCCATATACGATTCCACATGTGAGTTGGACCTTAGTATATGCAAAATTCATTTTTTTAAATTTACTTTACTTGTTATTTTATCTTATTAAGTTAAGAGCTTTTATATTATAAATTATTCTATTTTAGAATGCAACACTGCCAAGAATCTTTAGATTATTTAGGGCATTAGGTCTTCGACATTTGCCTGTACTAAGTGATACTCATGAGGTGATTATTTATAATTAATTTTAAATAAAATTATTGTTTTTGAACGTATTCAAATAAAATTACTTTTATTTTAAACTTATTCCTTTAATACTTTCAGGTGATTGGTATGATAACAAGAAAAGATGTTGCGAGATACAGGATATGGAAGCATCGAGGACAAATGGGTCTCGAAGAGCTCATAATCACAAATAAAATATAACTGTAAAATGAAATCTGTAAGTTATCTCGTCCACTATTTTTATTTAAAGTTTTAAATAATGGTTTTTTTATAAAAATATTTCTTTTTTATTGAACTTGAAAGTATTATTTGCAAAAAAAAAGTACATATTATATATATGTATATGTATATAATATATATATATATATATATATGTGTGTGCGAAATGTGATAATTGTAAATAATAGAGTGAGTAATTATTTTATTAATGATGTGATGATACGAGAATAAATATATACATTTCTACAAAATTAACAAATTTATTATCAATTATTTACGAAGAGTTCCCAACCAAGCCATGCCCAAAGTCGGAAGAAATAGTATACAGGAATTATTACGATGAATAGTAAAAAATAATACTCGTAATCGGATATATACATTGTCGTTAACTTTTAAAAATAACCATGGAAGTCAGAAAAAATCTCAGCTAATTTATGTACACCTGGAAAAAAGGAAAACAATTGTTTATTAAATTCAATTAAATTTATAACAAATTTTACAAAATGTAAGTTTCAAAATTATTATCTAATTTATTTCCATTAACTCCAGAAATACAATAACAAATTAATTTTGAAACTTCTTCCAAATAACATGACCTATTTGACAAACTAATTTTATTATGAAATCTTTTAGTAACAAATATACCCATTAATTTCATCAGAAAATGAACAATTCAAGATTTGTGTTCATTTTAAAAAGCAAATTTAATTTTTAATATTTCATTAAAATTAAAACTTAGTTATAAATTATTCGTGTTATTCAACTTATTAAAGTTATTTTTTAAATTTAAATAAATAAGCGATGCAAATCATTGTTTAATTAATGTGTAAAATTATTTTAAATTTTTCCTCACGCGTAATTTAAATGAAGCTGTTACGATGGTCAATAGTTTCACGGAATACAAAGAAAGAACGCAGACCTCAGTGTACACACCTGTCGTCTTGCCATCGTAAAGTTGCCGCGAAAGCAAAGAAAGAGAGAAAGAGCAAGAAGACCGAGGGGCAAGGGAGAAGGGGTTATGGTCAATAAGCGCAACCACGTCACAAGCAACCTATTGGCGACCCCGCTTGGCCCCTTGAAGTGGCTGCGAATTGTGAAATCGTCTTACTTGTCAGGCCAAGTGTTGCTCGCGCCGCAGACATCCACGCTCGCGGCTGTCAATCCAAAAATCGTCGTCAATCCGTCACGTTACATCCAGACCAAATTCAGGCATCACTCGTCAGGCAATTGACACGGTGAGTTTCCGAATTGCGTCCGCCATTGTTGTGATTGGTGAACTCGAAGACGGCGTTCTTAGATCGCCGCGCATGCGCACAAACACGCCACAATTTAAATCTCCAATTTTTTGGAGCCACGAACTCTGACATTTTTCTTTTATTAGGTTAAATATTTTTATTTTTGTGTACCAATTTGAAACTGCTTTTGTGGTTCGAGTTATTTTGGAGGGTATGTTTAATAATGGCAGTCTCTGATAAGAACTGAACGATGTTATCAAGCATATGTGTCGATGTGTTTGTGTTTGTGAGAACGCGGTAGAACCTATAAAGAAATGTTTGTTTGTTTTTCGGTGTCTTTTTTGCCGCGCGGCATTGACCAAGGCCGTGTTTTGTAACGTTCATTTTAAGAGTTTTGGAGAGAGATGGCTTTGACGTGACTCAGCAGGATTAATTGAAATTTAGATTTTGGATGAAAAATGAAAAAATGATTTGTTTCGAGTTAATTATGATTTTGCAAGACATGAGGCGTGCTGTTATCGGTTGTGGTGTTTGGCATTGCTCAAAGTAAATTCTCAAGATTTAGCGTTATGTCTGAGAGGTATTGGAATACTTCGAATTTTCTTAATTTAATTTCCGAGTTATTATTTTTTATTTATGAATTAAAAGATGTTTTAAATTAAATAAATACAGTAAATTAGCTTTTATTTTAGTGCTCTTTAAATTTCACTTTCATAATAAAAGTATGAGATATGAAAATGCATATTGATAAAAAAAATAGTAGTGAAAGGAAAAATTCCTACTTTTTAGATATTAATAAAATTAATCTCGATTTTTTTTTAAAATTAACATGCTAATTATTCTGATTAATCATAATTAAATAATTAAATTTCCGAATATAATGTTTGTTTCTTCTTAAACAAATAAATAATATAATATGTTTGAAGGTAAATTAAACTTGTATTAGAAAATTATTTTTAATTGATATCTTGCTTTTGAAGCAAATAAAACATCGTTAAAATAATGTTTAAAAATTATTTTCCTAACAAATACAAATTTTCATACATTGATAAGAAAGAAATATTATACTATTTTTATTAAATTTAAAAATATTTATATTTTTGACTAATGGATTTTGTATCATATCAATTTATTTCTATTGTTTTTGAATTTTATAAGATGGAGTTATTTTGCTAATTTATATGATATTTCAAAACAATATTGTCATTTATCTTTTTTAATGTGCTGATTTTTAATTACTTAATTATAATATTTTAAGTATAGATTCTTTGCATTAAAAAAATGGTACTTATCTATTTAAGAAATATTGAAAAGTTTGAGTATTCATAAATGTGAATAAATATTATTTACATTTTTCACCTAAAATACAGTTTGAATATTTTTATTTATATTCTAAAATACTCTTTATTTAATTTTTTAAAATTATTTTACTGTATTTCAGGAATAACTTTATTTATCAGAGTGACATTGGTTCATTTTTTTATTGTTATCTATATAAAACTAAAAACTTTTACAATTTTTTATTGTTAATCAAATTTATTTAAATGCTGAAATATTTTTATGAAAATAATTTTTTTTCTACAATTAATATTTCACAAATTATTCCAAGTATATCTTTTCATATTGAAAAAATGATTTTTTAATTATTTATAATTTTTGACATTAATGTACATTATATCATTTCAGAATTTTCAAAATTGACTGACAGACCTTGCAGCACACAATCTGTTCCATGACCTCATTGAACTCAACTAAAACATCGGGAGGATACTTCGGTTTTAAGAATGCTTTCAACGTTCCTCTTTTGAAATTTCCCCTGAAACGCAGCCAAACTTCATCTGATTTGCAATCAGATGCGAGACGTCAGCCTAAGGTCATTGTTTGAGACTGACGAGGTGCAAATAGCAAGACTAGTCGTCGCCGAAAACATGAAAACCGCCCGAGCAAAGGAAACCGAAGAGCAGGCGGCCATCCGCCGGATCCAGGAGGCTCAGCGCATGGCCAGACACCGAGCTAAAAAAAAGCGCTGTCTGGACGAGAATCTCGCTCGCGAAATCTCCAAAATCGCGGAACTATCAAAAATGCCCGACGCCTCGGCTATACCAGAGATGGCTGAGCTCAACATGAACAAAATTTCCGCAGAATTGAAACAGATGATGGAACGCGGCAAGGTAGAAAAGGATTTTTAATTATTAAAAACATGCAAATTTTGTACATAATTTCATAAAAATATTTATTCAAATCAATTGAAAATTAAATTCTTTAATTCATGATTATAAATAAATTTTTTATCATTTATCATTCAAGGTGCCGGAACACATTGTCCAAATGGCACAGCTGGCAGAGTTTAGCAAGATGACAGAACTAAAACTCTCTCAAGACATGGCCAAGCGTTATGAGATGGAAAAAATGGCCGAATATGCTCAAAAAACAGGCTACTTGCAGATGATGCAGATGTCTGAGATGGCAAAGTATCAGGTATTGAGTTTATACACATTTAACAGAAAGTATACATGTGTGAAGATACATGTATTAATATGTATGTTTACATTTATCACTTAACCCTTTCGTTACCGATGTTGCTTTGAAGCAACACATTTAGTTTGTGATTTATTTTTATTAAATCAAAATCTTATAATATATTGGCAAAATACTGAAAAATCGTTTGTTGCCATTTTTGTGTTATTAATTCAAAGTAGTTTCCGATTTCATGTACAAAAATCAAATTGTCAACCTAGAAAATAATTCGGTATTGAAAGGATTAATGTCTTATAATATTTACACCATAAAATGTACCTTTTTCTATGCATAAAAATATAAGATTTTAAAAAATACAAATATTAAAAAAGTTAGATTAAAAATGTGCACTTTTCTTAGAACTACTCATTTATGCTGCATGTAAAGCACATGTATACAATGTATGTGATTACCGGTTAATCATATTGACTATACAGGGTGGAAAAAAGTCCCGGAACGGTGAAATATCTCGAGAAATACCCATCGGATTAAAAATCTAAAATTAGAAGTGTACAATTATTTTAAAAAATCTATCCAAAAACACCAATCATGACCCCCTCACCCCACTCCCAGGGGGTGGGGCGGGGTGCAACTCTAAAATGTTAAATAGGAACCCTTATTTTGAATTGCAAATCCTAGAAAAAATGTAACATTAATTTTGCTGATTTCATGAATTTTTTGATCCGGTCGGCGTCAAAAAATTTTTTTTTCAACAAACTTTCGACCCAGGAGGTGCACGAAAAATTGTCAAATTGTGGACCACCCTAATATATATTTTGTTATTTATATTAAATGTTTACTTATATTCACATATATAAAAATATATATAATTACATATGTATTCTTGAATTAAATACCTTTTTCCCACTGTCAAAACATATAGAACCTATGTTACATTGCTTCTCATTTTAACGTTGTAACTTGTTTCGCAAATTTAAAAACAGCGCCATCTGGTGTCTAGTTTTGACTATGGGCATGAACATTTTCAAAAAATAGAGATTTTTAGCTTTCATTTGCTTTTTTAAAAAAGGTTTTTCGATGAAAATTGACAATTTTACAGCACTTTGAAAATTGGTAAAAAATTCAATTATTTCGTTTTTCCTGTTTTTTTTTATCAGGGTATATTGGGATCTTAATATTTTTGAGTTGGTAGCACCTAAATAAAATGTTTTCTTCATTTATTATATACATTGTTCGAGAAAATGCATTTTAATTGAGAATCGGCGTAAATCATTTCTGACCCTTCCCTTGTTAGTGAGATTTCATGTTTTAATCAGAATTAATCAGACTTATAAAATAATCTATCTAGATTCAGTTTTTAAAAAATTTAATATTATACCAGTATTCTAAAAAAAGTTATTTAAAAAAATACATTTGTAACAGGGTTTTGTTGATTTTCATATGAGTCAAAAAAAATCAATAAAAAAATATATACATTAATCCAACATATTTTATAAAAAGATATTAAATGATATTATGAAAGTTCACTCTTTTATGGATTAGAGGCATTTTTCGTTTGTTATAAATAAACCTTTCAATCATAAATTATTTGAAGTTTAATGTTAAATGTCATTTCGTAGAGGGTTACGCTTTTTTCCGTTACGCTGAAAATTTTGATATTAGGTATGTAAAATGAACACAAATTTAGGAAAAATTATTAAAATAACATAATTTGAGTATAATTAAACAAATATCATTAACTTAAATATGATAAAATAGTCAAATAAAATAAATTCATGAAATCGAGTAAAAATATCACTTTTTAAAAAGAAAATTTTTAATTGAAAATTGAAAAATTTGTAAGATATGCTCATATACACTGTAAACGGGTTGTTGAAAATTTAATACGACTTTAAACAACATGTTGTATAATTTTCAGATTTTTTTCTGAATTTTAAAGTTTTCGTTGTAACACAATAATATAACCTAAATGTCATATTTTTAAAAAACCTCTTAGTGAATAATTAACTACCAATCTGTTTTAAACGTATGTAATAATAAAAGATATAATTATAAATTAAATAAATTTGCTTAATTTTTTCGTTTTTATTGACTTATGTTTTTATTGGAATCTAAAAGATAACTTCAAAATTCAACTATATGTTGTGTGCAACCAGATTAAACAACCTGTTGTTGAATTTCGCAGCAACTGACTTAAAGTGGACGATTCCTATCAACGAATATTATTGCTAAATATTTTTTGTGTTGCAATAAAAATAGATATTTAAAACTTATTAGAAAGTAATCTATATTAAAAATTAATAAATCACAAAATTTGATAATAAACCTTGAATAAAATAATAAAATTTGAATATAAATCCAATGAAACGTAACATTTTTAGAACACTATAAAAGTTGAAAGCAGAAAAATTCGTCCGGTCTGCCCTTCTAGTGTTTGCATTCTTACGATACACATAAAATTATTAATATTAAATTAATTTAAATCCTATATTAATTAGTACAGGTAAATCTCTGGACAGATTTTGTTGATGATTTTTTGGGGACAAAGATGTCTCTTCAATCTAAAAAAAAATTATGCGTAAAATTGCTTATATCTTTATTTAAAAATAAGGCATTCTTTATATTTTATAGAACAATATACAAAATATGCATTTTGTCCGGACATAGAAGTAATCTTTCTTTTTTCAAACGAGTAAATAAACCAAAGATTGAGTAACTAGAGAAGTTCAAAGTTTTGTTTGTTTTGTTTTTGGGTTCTTCGTATGCATACAAAAAACATATTACATAAATTATTAAAATACCATAAACCTATAAACAATGCTAGATATTCAAAGTTACACTGTTAAAAATATTCTATGAAACATCAGATACTTTTACTTGAAGTTTTTTTCAGATATACGTATCGAAATTTGAGACTCAGTTATTTTATAACTATGTATTATTTTGTAAACAGAAATTACATTAAGGTTCAAAGATAATAAAATGTGTCAAACAATGATTTATTTTCTATGTTTTATTCTTTGTATATGTTTAAATTTATATATTTCATGGCGTTTTGCTAATAATGCACTGTAAACGGGTTGTTGAAAATTCAACACGATTTTAAACAACATATTGTGTAATTTTCAGATTTTTACTGAATTTTAAAGTTTTCGTTGTAACACAATAATATAACCTAAATGTCATATTTTAAAAAAGCCTCTTACCCTGTAAGAACGGATTGTACAATAATTCCCCAAAGCTGTGTCTCAAGAATGACTCAATGTTGACTCAATTATATTTAGGTTAATTGACCAATTATTTATAAAATGAAATTGTAGTATTATTTTCTTTTAAAGATAAATAAAAGTGATTATTTTGTTAATCCGGTCGTAAATAATATATTATTTATGATAATGTTATTTATGATTATATTACATATTATAAAAAAATATAGCTAAATGTAATTTCCAAATTTATAACAAAGTTGACGATACATGCGAATACTTAGTAGACAATACTTAATATCGACAAAAATTTGTAATAAAAATAATAGAAATATAAATGCGAATAGTTTATATTATATTTCTTTATTTTTCATTATTTGAATAATTCAAATTTTTTAATAATTTCTTGAGTCTATAACGACAGAGTTTATATTAATTTTACTAACAAAAAAGTATTTTATAAGTTAAAACAAGAACAAAAAGAAGTTAGAAAAAGAACGTACGATAAAGGTTTGGATAAATTTTTATTTTTTTGTTTTCACTAAAATATTAATTTATTTAACCGATTCACTGTCCAAAGCCACCGATTGTCGTCCGTGTGAGATTCAACCAATGATATTGCACGAATCACTGTGTTAGTGTTTTCTCCAATAGTGCGCGACTTCATCAGGGCTGTAGCTACTGT
>JABFPM010003473.1:0-14317 GCA_022817325.1 Idris sp. 1 HC-2018 | reverse complement strand
ATTAATTTATGATTAATAAATCAAATTAAAAGTATGTCGCTATTAGACAAAGCGAAAGTAAGAACAAGGTGCATAATGATAAGGGCTCATTACAATTGATTTTGGCAAATAATTTATGTAAATTTTGATTTCAAATGTTTTGAGTAATACAGATCATTTTTTCAGTTCTACTATATAAATTGAGTAGACCATAAAACTGACTAGAAAATATAGTTAACGTGAATATAGTCTGATATTCTAGTTGCAATTACTATATTTTCACTTGTATTAACTATAAATGCCTCAACCATGAACATACAGTTAATTTAACAACACGATTTTTTCTAAGTGTGGCATATTTTTTACTTTTATTTAAAAAATTAAAATTAAAAATGAATATAGAATAGATATGAAATTTAAATTTCAAATTGTATTTAGCTATTGTAAAATATTGTTTACAATTTTACTTATTTAACGATGAAATATGAAAGAATGAATTAGTTAAGCTCTAGGAATTACGAAATCCTGTTTGTTTAATTAGACCAAATGATGTTTTTTTCTGTTTCAAAACACATTACATGGAAACATAATAATTTTTACTTACTTTGACACAACAAAAAAAAAGTTATATCCAGTTAGATTTTTTCATTTAACAGGTGGTATGAAATTTTTTAAGATGAAATTTAGACATTCTTTCTGAAAAAACTATTCAAATAACTTGTTTGTTTTTTTCTTTAAAGTAAATTTAGACTATAATAATTAGAACAAAAATATCATACAAATACAATCAAAATAATTTTTTCACATGTTAATGAAGAAATACCGAACAAATTTAAACAGTTTCAGATAATTTTTTGAATTTTAAGCTTAAGTCGGCAAAGCAACTTTATTTTTTTTATAAATTCTAATCAATTTACCAAGTAAGTCAGAAATATACTTGTGATTGTGTTAAGGTATATTAGAAACTTCATCAAACAGGAATAAATTATAACGCTATAATTGAATTAGTATGTTTTCGAGGTGATTGAAGCAATGTTGCTTGAATATGCAAATCTAAGCAAAAGCTTTATCTTTTAAGTCTTAAGTTCATCCAAAATGAATTAATGTTTTTATTTTCTTAGACTATAAGTCGAAATTATTTTCAAATAAATTTTTGTATCAAGTAAACAATTTTTAATAACCATAATTTTTTTAAATTAAATCCTTAAATTCTAATTTAAATGAACCAATATTAAAACAGTGCAAAGCTGACTAGAGAACAATATTTTAGAAAGTATATTTTTCTAAATTTGTTCTTGTAAAACATTATTTTAGGTTTATTAGATTTCTTTGGTCTTTTAAAAAAATTAGTTTACTATTTTTAAAACAAAAAACTGTATCAAACTATGGTAAACTTTTTTTCTTTTTTTTAAAAAAAAGATAGAAAAAAAATTATATTTAAAAATAAAAATTTCATCTGCAAAATTTGTTGTAATTGAAAAATTTATTGCAATAGCAGATGTCTCTTTTATGAACTCTAAAGTTCCATAATTATCCTGAGAAATATTCGTCGAGTTCGCGATCAAAAGCAGAAGACAAGTGAATCTTTTGAAAATGTGAAGTAGAATGAATAATAGAAGTAAAAGAGTTACAAGTTTTTTCACCTCACTCTGTATTTGAAAGTTTCTTATTTAAAAGATATACAAAACTTTAAAAAATAATAGCTTATCATTAAATGATTGAATTACCGTTTTGCACATTTTTTTGAAACAGTTGTATAATTTGCTACTGAGCCAATTTTCCGCATTACATTAATATTAAAATTGTAGATTTCTACCAAGTAAACTACCGCATTTGTAACATTTTGATTAAAACAGATTTTAGAACATCTAAATTATACATCAAATTGGAATTGAAATAATAGCATCAATAATTTGTCAGTTCATATAACGGTTGACTAAAGTCATTATCTCTTTGTCTCTGTGATGAAAATATCTTCATTATGAATAAATATGAATAAATATTAATATTAAATGAATCTTTTATTATCTACTGCTTAGAGCTTTTGTTATTTATTAAGATTTATTAGGTTTCAATATTTAAAATGTTAAAAAAAACATAAACATATGTATTTCTGTGTAAAACATTTTTTTCATCAAAACATACAAATTAGAATTCATGAAAAAACATTGTAAGGGAAAAATAAAAATTAATAATATTCAATCCATATACTAATATTTTCAAACTTCGTTATTTAATAATTAATAAATAACAAAGTTTGAATAATCTTTGTTGTTTAACATTTTGTACATTAACTATAATATAAAATAAGAAAACGTTTAAACAAAAAATGATATTCGTCAAAAGGTTTAAAAAAATATATCGACTAAATTGTACTTTAAGAATAATAAAGTCTTAAAAGCTCCGCTTTATCTTTACGATGTTGTTCGAAGTAAGGACCAACTATAAAATTATAAATAAAAGTATAAAATTTCGAATTGTAAAAGATAGTTAATACATTTACACCACAGCTAACCTGTTCAAATGTGCAAACGCTATATTATTGGACTTTAGGTGAGATAAAGTAGCTGAATGATAGGTGATAAAATGTGACTCGTTTTTATTGCCTATTTAAGTTTTTATACGAACAAGCATTTAACTTAAAAGGGTCTTGGTATATTTTTTGTTCAAATACTATGTCAACAGTTTAGAAAAAAAAATCAAGTAATAATTTACTTAGAGGATGAAAATGATGTTGATCCCAGTAAATTCTCAAGTATTAAAAATTTTAAATCTTTTCAAGCTAGAATGTGAATTTTAATTCATGACCTTTTTATAAAAGTTGCTAATTACTGTTAAGAATAAAACTAAATCAAAATTTTAAACTCATAAGAGTTTAAATAAAAAATATATTTCACTAAAAATTTTGTTTCAATAAATTCTTCTGAGTATTATTCACTCTAGGATTAATGCCAAAAAACGCCCAATCCATCTAAAATGTAATTGAGCTTATAACTAATCCAAATAGAAAGTTGAATCATGTCTTTCGATGTCTCATTTATTTTTCAATTCAATGATTATATAAAAATGCTGATTCAATTTATTATAACAAATTTAAACACGTTTACTCATAATTCTCCAATATTTGTGAACAAAAATAATGGCTGCTTACTCGGACGTGATTCATTATTTCTATTGCTAAAGCGCACAAAAAATTGACGACATTTGCATAACGAAATCGTCTGGATTTGACGAATCTAAATAAATCCCTCAGATGATATGCTGTTCCCAGGGAACAAGCTAATTGTGCACGTATTTCATGATTAATATACGAAACTTACCCTGACGTGTTCTTGTTAAAAATTTACGGCTCAGTACGTAAATACTACATCCGAAAATTAATTAAAATTTTCCATTGTTCGTGTCGCAAATGAATTACTTATCTTTCAGACAAAAAGGAATTTAAAACTTACAAATTTCATTGTATCTTAAATTTGTTTTCTGCTGAAAATATCCGTTATTAAGAAACAGACTTGACAGTTTCAAGACACTTAAAAATATATGAAAAAATTCATTTATTACGATTTTTAAATGTAAATTGTACTTTTACTTGTTTTAGCAATAAATAGTCTGTTGGTCAATATTAAAAGTTAAACTTTTTAGGGCAATTACATTCGAGTGGACATATTTTTTTTGGTTTATTAATTACTAATGAAAATTAAAATTTTGTATGTTTAGGAAAAAAGTATATATAAAAGTAATTTCAATTTCAAAAAATGCAGTCAATTTATTTGCGATTTTATTGTGGTTGTGCCATGCTAATTTAATTGTCCTTAAATAAATTAACTCCGTCTACGTTGAAAATCAATTCAATGAAATAGCTAAATAAATAGCTATAAAATAAGTGCCAGAGAATGCATGGCGTTTTCTATAAGCAAAACTTCAATTGGCAAACCAAAACTTGACATTAAATATTTATTTAACACGCAACTGAGGATGGTATGTTAATTATTTGCATTAAACTAATAAATAAAAAAATCCAAATTAACTATATTATATACTTTGAATTTAAGTAAATGGACAATTTTTTATATTTATTGATCTACAAAAAATAAAATATTTGTATTTAATTAAAAGCTATATTCAAAGTAAAATGTCTAGCTTCGTTTATTTATTTTCCTCGACAAATAGCAATAGTATATTTTAATTTAACTTTAACTTTCTCAGTGTATTTATTTAAAAAGTATGATACTATGTGTATGAATAAAAGTATAAAATCATTCATCGAATTTTTTAGTTAATTAACAAATTCAGAAAATAATCATATTATATGTAGAAATTGAAATACAAATTTAACTTACAAATTCAAAATTACAATTATGAATAATAAAAAAAATGTATTTTTTTTATGATTTCAGTTTTATTTTTTACTATTTTTATTTAAGTGTAACAAAGTGTACAACATATGTAATTAGTTGCAAATTGATTTTGCGTGTACTCTCCAAGCAAATTGACGGAAAAAAAATTACAACAAATTGCAGAGCATAAAAATGACTTGAAGCGGTATTTCATTCGTGTTTGATAACATCTTCAAAGACTCGCCCCGAGGTACGAAGGAAAGCTCATTAGACAAATCGATGAAGTACGGATATATTTACTGAACCAAACTTTGCAAGATAAAAATAGCTTGGATAATTTGCAACACGACCTATGAAAAGTTCTTACTTTTATTAATATCAAGATCTTAATTAAAATAGTAGTGACAAACTTTATGAAGAACTTGAACCGGAAGATGCTGACGAACAAAAACATACTTAAAGTTTCTTTTTACTTTATAACAATTAAATGAATTTATTTTCATGAAAAGTCAATGAAAAAAGTTAATTTATGCACATTAATTTGTGCACATTTAAATTGCACAGTGAGTATAAGATTGAGTTTTATTTGAATATTTTGTTAAAACCAAATACTCAAAGCGAAAGATCTTTCGCTTTTCAAAATTAAAATTCTTCTCATTTTCAATGAATCTTTATGAAAATTTACGACTCTTATTAATTTATGATAAGAAACACTTTTCTACTATTTGAATTTATTTATTTTATTTTTGTCCAAAATTATCTCATTGTTTGCCTGAAAAGACCAAAGTGAAAGATCTTTAACATTTTGCAAATTTGAAATGCTTAATAACTTTTTTTAAATAATTTTGTAGCAGACGTTATTATCGAGCAAAATCAAGTTTTGATAATAACAAAAGGTTCAATTTTATTGATATTAAATAATAAAATCTATAAAGTCTATAATAATGATTTATCAGTCAAAAGTCCAAGACAAAGGATTTTTCGCTTTTCAAAATTTTAATTTTTCTAAGTTAACTCAAGTTTAATGAATCTTTTTGAGACTTGACATCTTTTATCATTTTATATAGGCTAAATAAGTCAACAAAATATTTAAAATAATGAAAAAGACTGTGTTGCGGAATATCTTTTGCCTTGGGCATTTAAGAGTATCAAAATATTCGGGCATCCGAGTGTTAATATTGTATTTAGTATTATATATTTATATATATACTAATTATATAAGCTTTCTCAAATTATAAAAAAACACCTTTTACTACGAATGTTTTCAAAAAATATAAAATATTATTTAAAGTTATATTTTATTTATTATGCATAAGCATAATTATGAATGTAAATCAAGATATTAACATAATTGATATGAATATGTCAATAAATATTCATGACTGATAATTATCTTATAAGCAAATTACATTTTTTTCAAACGTGTAATCATTTTTTAATTATGTTTTGAATAACATTTTTTTAATGAGTATTTGAAACAGTAAGACATTTGCTTTCCATTTATGATATTATTTATTAAAACATTTTATATTTATAACCGAAAGCTGTGTAAAAATAATTATTATCTGTAAATAAATTTTAGTTTTATCTTATATTTCTTTTTCTTTGCATAAATGTGTTATATAAATTTTGAGATATAAATAAAATTGGATTATCGTTATTATAAATTCAGTTATTGCTTTTTCAGACAACTAAAAGTGTAAAATAATTTATTAGATCAGTTAATGTAATTTTAATAAATCCATACATTATTTCAAGCTAAATTATATGAAAAGCTTTAACAAAATGCAAAACAAAGTTTATTATTTATTAAGAAATCAATGGAAGAAATAATGTTAAATATTTTATTAACATAGTTTATTAATTTCGTTATTTGCCTATTATGCTATAAATTTGTAATACAAAATTGTAATTCTTTTACTTTGAGAGAAATATTATATTAAAAAAATAGTTAACAATAATTTGAGTAATATTGTTTATAGGAAATTCAATAAAAAGATTTCACGGGAAAGATAAAATTGAAGTAATGAAGATTCTTTTGAAAATGTATATAAATAATTAATAGTACATACAATTCAAAGAAACGTCAAAATTCAATTTTGTCAAATAAAAATTTCTTTATTATATGAACTCAGAAATAATTTTATATTCAACAAAATAGTTATTACGAAATGTACATGTAATTGTAATTTCACCAAAAATCTGTGAATGCAAACTATATTGTTACAAATCTTCTTAATAAAAATAAAAAATAAAACTTATCTCTTCGTTTGTCCACAGAGTGAAAATGGATTTTTCATATAAAAGGATTCTTAACATACATCAGTACACATTTCGATCATATTTCATTATTGGCAAGGAATAAAAGCTTCATTTTACTCAACTCCCACTAAACAATTCTATTGTTAAAAAATTCACATAAGCTTTACAGATTTTCTTCCGATAAAATGGAAAAAAAACTAATGCACGATATTAAGAAAAAAAATTATTTAAAGCAGATTTTGTATATTTTGAATATTAACATTGAAAAAAGTTAGAACAATCAAACATATTACCAACAAAATTTATCAAATTTGTAAATATAGTTTTATTTAATTTTATTTTAATTTTAAGACTGAAAAAAATACTTGATTAATTTGGTAATTATTCGAATGAGTTGTAACTTGTCAAAACTTTCATTATTTTTTAATAATACTTATTAACCACCAAAGTTAAACATTACTTATGTAAATAAGCAAGAAATGTTAATTTTAACTTATTAAATCTTAATTAATGAACTAATTTTGAATGATAAATGATAAAAAAGACAAAACAAAAAAACTAGAGCAAAATCTTGTGCAGCTAAGTTTTAAATGACTTAAATATAAGTAATGAGGTTTATATGATTATTCATTTGCATAAAATATATTTAACATAAATTGTGTATAAATTAATAATCTACATAATTTCGCAAATGAATAAAGTTTAATAAATTTTAAAAAAGAAAAGCATAAAAAAGAATTAAAATTAATTTGAATTATTCTTATTTATATTGTTACGTCCCTCACATTAAGTATAATTTAAATTTGATTGCTGATAAAATTTGTTATTAAAAATAAGATTTATCAATTTTATTGTTAGATTTTGTTATTCATTGTTTTATTCAAAATATGCATACTTTTATTTATAACATTTTAGTGTTAAATAATCGCCATTATGTACTAAAGAACAATAACGTCATATTAAAGACGAATGTATCGTCTGATAAAGTTGCTCGAATCGTTCGAATCGTTCGAATCGTTCGAATTCTTGAATTTGAGACATATCGGAAATTGAAATAATAATTCTGATAATCAGAAATATTATATCTTTTATTATTATTATTATACATTTTTAACAATAATTGTTAAAAGATCGTTAACTTTGGCTAAAATATACAAAAAATCTTCATTCAAATGTCTATATTATAATAAATATATTGAATTATTTCAATTTTCATAAAGTGTTTATGATGTTCTTTTATTTTCATTAAAGTAAGGACACTCCATTAAATTTGTGTATCGCGCTGTAAACGTTTAGTCACCTGCGAGTTCACGAGTAGGGATAACTCACAGATGTACCGCTTCTCATTAGCTATATTTGCAACCTATATTCCAAAGTTCACTATAACTCTCTTGCTTTGACTTTTCCTACACTAATTACGCTATAAAAAGCATTTGCATATCAGCAGAGTACAAAATTTGACTTGCATAGTCAAGGGCTTGATCAAAAAATGACTTGCATAGTCCTGACAATCATTTAGCTTGCATAGTTGCAATTCTTAGCTGGCATAGTTAAATACTCTAATAAAAGAAACTTGCATAGTTTCTTATACAGGTAGTTGCCTAGACCTGGCTTTATTTTCAAGTACTAGCATAGACTTGAACTATATCAACCTGCATAGTGGCTTGTTTCCTGCATTGGAACAGACAATCTTATTTAAGCTATTCTGCAACAAGTAAGTAAATGACTTTTACTCCCATCTTTACTATTTCTTACATAAAAATTGCTTCTTTCGGATTCTGCATAGAATTGATAATCAATCATTAGATTAGTCTTAGATGATAAATTTCAATTTATTTTTAATTCTAAAAGATCTGATTTCCCATTTTTCTTAAACAAAAATAGGTCAATTATTGAATCTAATAATAAAACAGAAAAGAAATTTAAAAGTACTAAAACATTATTCTAAAAACAATTTTCTAAAACAATATTTTTACATTTAAAGAATATCTAAATTCTACAACAAAATTGTAAGTTTTATATTTCAAAAACTCTAATTAATCAAACCAATATTAAAACAAAAATGTATTAGTAAGAAATCAATAAGGATTAATTTTAATAATTTTATACTATGCTATTTTAATATTTCTTGTACAAATTTATTTCTTATACCTTCCTTTAAATTTAAGCAAACGGTTTATAATTTCTGGACGTAACAATATGATAATTTATATTTCATATGATATTTATTTCATCTTTTGCGTAGTAAATTCTAAATGTATTTTAAAATGAAATATAGAATCAATTTAGCTTAAAAGTATGCACTTAAATTTACATATAAAATTGTAATTAAAATGTCTGCAAGACTTGCCATATTATTTGGCAGAGAAATAACATTTAACAATAAAATAACACATTAAATGTATAATTTGTCAAAAGCTTTTAAGTGGCAATTCTTTCAGTAATCACCTTTCCACAATTTTAACTTGATGAATAATAAAATTAAATTCTTCGAATAATTATAAACGTTAATTGTTCTTCAGCTTTCATTTTCATTTGTTCAATAAAATTAAATTAAATTAAAAAAAATATAAACGAAATGTTTCATATATTATCAGAAAACGTTTTCTGTCATTAGTTTGATTATTTTGCCAACCAGTGGTGCTCACACGTACATCATTTGTAACCCGTCAACGTGTACAAAGCCAAATACATGAAATTCTTTGACGAGAAAAGCTCGCTTCGGTTTAGCAGTGATGTCTTTTAACGCTTCTTCTTCCTCGCATTATGCTCCATGTCCCTCGGGATATTTCCAGAATTTACATGCTTTTGTTAGCTCGCAGACAGATTGAGAACAGCTTAATCATCCGACAATTTAGTGGACGCAATGTCAAGCTTTCATTAGCGGCTCAATCGATCAGATGGAACAACTGTGGGTCCAATAATAATTCATAAAATCGCATTAAACGAACAAATGTTTGTATTTTCATTACATACAGTGTTTTCAATATATAGTATTTACAATATCAAATTTGATTTCGCACTTTAAACAATTATATTCATAAAATGTTGGCTAAAATATCATATATTGAAATATAATTTAAACTATTTATTATTATTATTATTTAAAATTTAAAAAATAACTTCCAGCATTATTTAAATGAAAATAGGAAATCATATTCATTTTGGCGAGAAAATGACTTGTGAATTTTTTTGATCTTTGAGATTAGAAGAAAATCGAAATTAAAAAGTAGTTCTAAGACGGAGTGTTTGTTTCAACTTTAATTTAATAGTATGGAATAAAATGATATTAATAAAAATGGAATATTGGTTTGTTACAAAATATGGAAATAGAATTATTTTGAGTACAAACTTTATGAATTTGTGCAGTTTCGTTTAAATTAGTGTGCAATGAAAACTCTGCAACCAACAAATTAAAAAGTGATCGAAGTGATTAAAAATTGTTCATTATGATCATATTTATGGACTTTGCAGTTACATTTTTATATGAATAACAGTTACATTTTATTATGCCAAAAAAGTGTCTATAAAGCATCAAATTTATTTTAATGAATATTTAAATGCAGACGTGTAGTTAAATTTAATTTTTTATTTGTAGATTGTTACACGTGTTAATGTTTTCTAATAATTCGAAAGATAAAATACTTTTTATTTATATATATAATAGAATTTTGTATATGAAAATTTCATTAAAATTATGATCCAGACTTTATACTGAGCTATAATCCAAAGTGTAAATTAAATGTATCACAAATTTTCGTGCTCAAAACTTACAATTTGTTTAATTGCGTTTGAATAAATTTGTTGATATTTAGCTAGATATCGTAAATATTTAGGTCACAGTCTAAAAATAAATTATAACACTCAGTTAGAATAAGAAACAGAAAAGAAGAAGAGTTAAGAAAAATGAAGTGTCGAAAGCCAAAAAAAAAGGGAATGCATTCTCAATAAAGCAAATCATTCTAATTTTAAACACCCATCTCAATTATATATAAACTATTTTAATTTAATTAGTTCTCCCAAAACTCAAGTCTGACTTCCTTCAATTAATATTTACAATAATATATTTGATGAAAAAAAAATTATCTGGAACAGTGAACGATGATTTGTAACAATTCTATATATATATATATATATATATATAAAAATTGAATATCTATTTTTATTACATGCAGCATGACAATTTATTTGATATTCATATGCAAAGAAATAATGTATATATATTTTTATTTGTTCACAATCAATTCGAAAATAATATGACGTATTGTAAAACAATAGAAAAAGTATTGATGAAAAAAAAGTGAAGTTTTAAATATTATAAATCATGTTTATGGTTTTAACTCCTACTATTAACCCAGTTTTATTTTTCCACCACATAAAAGTAAATGAAATGCAAAAATAATTTTTATATATTAAAAAAAACTTAAAGTTGTTTTGTTCTAATTTGTCAGAGCAATGATTTTTTCTATTTTTTTCTTATGTCATCCAGTTATAATCACTTGATGACAAGCGCATCATCAGTTTATAAATGAAAAACCAACTCAGAGAGGACAAAAAAAAGATTCGGGTCAACATGTGTTTCCGCTTTGTAGAGGGGAAAATTTTTCTAGACTTTAAGTATTCGCCAGGCTAGCATTCCACGCACACTTTCCTGCCAACTCATTTGGACTGCGCGTCTTCTTCAGCTATCTCCGTCTTTTTACAGACACGTGACGAGCTGTGCAAAAAGCGAGAATAACTTGAAGCTCGGCTTATCTCTTATTCGCCAGTTCGATCTGGGCAAATCGATATTCGTTTGCAACTAAAATTTTCACAAAAAATGGAAGTGGCAAAAGGTGAGCGAATTGTTGAAATTTTTATGTTGTCAGCTTTTAAAAAACCTTCCAGCCTGTTAAAATAATTTTTTGCTTTTAAGTTTCGAGTGAAAGATAAAATTTTGTACAAAAAAGTTCAAACTAATTTGACCCAATTTCTGTTTCCAAAATTTGTTAAACTTGTGCTTGTAAATATTTGACGAAATTTTGGTTGATAAAATTTCACGGATTTTCCTAAGTGCATGCATATTATTAAAATAAAATTCATGTCACAAATATGTTCGCAATTTTCGGTTTTCCCAGCACAATAATACATGTAATTGATTTGAAATGAAATTAATTAACAAAGTTAATTTGGGAGTTGAAAAATTTTGGCAAATTTTGCTTGTTTCATTTATTTTCATCCGAAACTTAGTTCAGAGATTCTATCTTGTTTCTGAGAATGTCGCAGAATTTCTTTGTATTCTATTTTATCTGTTAATAATAATAACAATAACAACAAAAAAACAAAACAAAACAAATTCTGTACGAAATTTGAAAATGAACAATTTTTATAGAAAGTAAATGAAAAGTTTTCCTGCAATCTGATTACACATTTAAATGTTAAGTTGATATATACAATAACAAAATAACAATACAATTTCACCTGATAAAGTGACTTGGATGTATTTTCTATAATAGAATTTAATGTTAATAGTTTGAACTTTTGAACGCAGCAATTTGACAAACTTTTAATGAAAATACTTTCACAAAACTGTATCTTCGATCGGCAACTTGTAATGAATGTAGTTAACATCTCTTGTATTTTGAAAAGAAAAATACAATATATATTTTCTTTTAAAAAAAGGTGTATTAGTACTAATACGGATTTCAATTTTCAGTAAATGACACATCATCCAGTCTTTTGGAAAGTTCCAGTAACGTCACTTCTGCAATCAAATCGCAGTCAGTAAAAACCTCGTCCGTGGTGCAAAAAGTGCAAACCAGATCTGTAATGGAGTCATCCTCGAGTGTCAAATCTGTGACCTCATCTTCGTCACGATCGCAAAGGTCCGTGGAAGTTGAGGAGGAAGAAGAGGTCGTGTACAGTGAATAGTGCTGCTTTGTGACCAAAAATTCTGTACAAAGACGGACCCGTCAAATCACCCGGAAAGTCTGATGTCGTTATTGTAAAACCATTTTCAAATCTGAATTAGTTTGATTAAATTTTTTTACTGATTTAGTAGTAACATTTAAAAAAAATTTAATGAAATTTATTAGAAAATTAATAAAACTTATAATCATTGTAAAATCAGTGAAATTTAATAGAAAAAAAAGTAAAATTTATTGAAAAATCAATAAAATTTACAAATTAGTAAATTTCACTGAAATTGACTTAACATCTGTGAATTTCACTGCCAAAATCAATGAAATTTACTGACTAATCAATGAAACTAATTTATTTTACTGGCAAATTAGTGAAAATAATCTAAATTCAGATTAACAGAGTACTTAACATTTTATATTCAACTTTATATTTTTTTCGAAAATAAAATGCAAATTATTATGAAACACTGTGTTATATATATACTACATTATTTTTTTCTTCTCTCATTCAGTTATTCGCATTTATGTGGCAGCGTCGTATTTAAAAGCAATCGTCTTTCTCCCAAAATAGCATGACGTCGTTTAACGAAACAACGCGAAGAAGTGCACAAGGAAAATGAAAAAAAACGCCGGCACACAAGTCTTTTACTGCGACGTCAGCAATTGGATAACAGCCAATAACCGTGGTCATGCCAAGTGGTGTGGGCAGCGATGCGATCCGGCGGATCTTTGTTTCGAGTGACGTCACACAAATAAAATTGTTTACCGCTTTGTTGTCGCTTTGGATATTCTTATCACTGTGTTGATGCATTGTCCAGAACATTTTTGTTGAATATTTTTTTTATTTTATTGTCAATTGACAGTAATTAAATTTGTTATATTCGCGCAAAAGGCATTTTATTAGTTCATGTAAATACTCTTCTCTATATTTCAGATAAAAATAACGAAAATCTGCATGGATGAAAAAATAATGGTTTAATGCTTTTGCCAAGCGCAACAAGTAATCCAATTTTCGAGGCAGGATCAATATCAAACACGCCGAATTTAATTGCTTCTCGTTTTTTTTTTCGCAAATCAATTTTTGTACCTATTCATTGACTTGATCTTAATTCCCGGATATATATACAGCCGAGCCGGAAATTGGATCAAACAAGAAAATTTTGCCGAGGCATCACGATCCAATTAACGTTGTTCCCAAAGAAACCTTATCAAAAGCCATGGTCGATATTCCGACATGAAACAGTTAAAGGCCTCAACCGGGCAAAGTTCATGTGTCATCTCTTTGACAACCGAATCATCAAAGGAAATGCTTGTATACATACTCACGTGTCATCAGCATACAATAATTAATTACATGAGTGGATATATCTTTCGAAGCTAAATAATTTATTTTCAAATTGGTTCTAGGTAAAAAACATTAACTGCAGAGCTCACAGAAAATTATAAAAAAAATCTGAAACAAGAATGTTTAAACTTTAATTAAAATTACCAATTTGAATTTAACATTTTGATTTAAAATTATTTCAATAAAATGAATTTTTTTCCATATTTATATGGCCTGACGAAATAGAGATAAATTTACTTCGATGATTAATCAAATATTTGATAAGTTAAGTCTATATTTATTTGACACAGTGCAAACAAAGCGCGTCAAGAAAAACGAATTTATATGCTAAAATTTGTTTCATAAAATCATTCATGAAATTTTAGATGAGAGTTTGTCAACAGAAAGAACGACGTTATGTATTATAGTATTATATGCAAAGTAATATTGTATTACACTGTGCAGCATAAAAAAATAATTTAGTTTCTTAACACATGAGAGTGAAAAAAAACAAT
>JABFPM010003472.1:0-14318 GCA_022817325.1 Idris sp. 1 HC-2018 | reverse complement strand
TATTCAATTATATGCTACATTCAATTTGTAAACAAAAAATATTTGAATTAATGATAAAAAAATAGAATATATATATACATGTATGTATCATAAAAATAGAAACAAATTATTAATATTTTTCAAATATTTTTACTCAAATTGTAAATATTTTTTATAAATTAACTGGTTATTTACCAAGTATAAAATATGTAGATCTTTGAACGAGGTGTTGAATAGCTGATAGATCAAATATGATACAAAATTATATAATATAATTTATTTAAATTATAAAATTATAATTTAATTAAGATTTTGTCATTATTATTTTATGTTATAAAAACTATTATAAATAATGAATACTCTCGTGGATACATTGCCTTGAATCAGATTGACATCGTGATTCAGTTTCAATATAATCTTTATCTTGTAAATAATTTGTCAGAATTTTTCTATTTGAATTTCAATAAAAATAGGAAAAAAAATTTAAGTTATAAATGAATACTTTTGATTGATTCGTCTTTGACGTGAAGGACAACGCTTTAGGGCTTATAATAGAAATATTAATTTAATGATTACTTAAAAAAAAAAAAAAACTTGTTTCACAGTCTGAAATCTAATTTCATTAAATGATTGAAATGAATAATTTGCCTGATTTTCGAATCCATATAGCTCCAAGAAATATACATAAATACACTTTAAATTTTATAGCTCAAATTCTTTAAATTTCACATTTTTTTCGCGTTGAGAGGAAATCATAATTTTTTTTTATTCTAAACTCAAATAGTAACAGCTAAATAAAATTTTTTGATTCAACTAAAATATTAATTTTTTTCGGATAAATAAATCTAATTCTTGAATCCCCTTCAATAAAGTTAATATCGCTCAAATTTATCAGTCTTCATCTACCTGATATATTTTACGTCGGATGAGTAGTTCATTATAAATTATTCGATATAAAATTTTAATAATTAAATTCCTTTTTATTCTAAAAATCGCATAAAACTAGAAAAAAAAATATTTTCGAACAAAATTTTCATCTCAAAAACATATGACCGAGCCTATTGATGTAAATTATCTGAATGCATATAGTGTACCTAAATGTATCATAAATTGTACTCAGCGACGCAAAATGTGATAAATAAAATGTTTAAATAATATAACGACTCACACGTGTATCGTGTCAATTGAATGATATACGTGAGTGTCAACGAATAAAAGTGATTTTCACCATTTCAATTTTCTTCATCACCCATAACCCAATAATTATTTTAAAACAATTTTGTTTGCCTACAAAAATCTGAGCATAATTAACTTTCTAATACATTTCCCTGTATCACGCATAACAAAACTTGACTTTTCAACAGGTCATTGTAATGGCAATTAGTGAGTCAGCAGTAAGCTTCCTTGACAAGTTGAAACCCCCAGCGTAAACTACGTTAACACAAAGAGCCAATCCGCACTGAGCAAAATGTTACCCGCTGTCAAATAACAAGCTTGCGAGTGAGCGATTAAACATGGAAAAAAAACAAGAATCGAAACAAACACGATGCTATGATTATCCTCATTGCATAATTGTACGTCGCTATCTTTTGACGACAAAATTGACTCCTGGATATACACTTCTCAAGGATCCATAATTCCTTCAATCAGTCTAATAAATGCGGTTAAATAACACGCTTTGGAGTCGACCGATTTCCTTGTATCCTTTTATTTTTTTTTCTCTCTCTTTCTCTTTCCCCTCAGAGATGCTATGCATTTGAGGCATTTTATACGCGGCTGTCAATCAATGCAAAGGGATTGCATTTTGACATGATACTGACAACGGAATGGTGTTAAAGTCGAGGGTACTCCCTCTCCATTTGGGGGAAGGGGTCTTCGTTCATATAAAGGAGAGAGTCCCGTGGTCCAGGGGCCCAGTACGAATCAAAGATGAGAACTGTTAGGATGCTGCGAGGAGGAACGGGGGTCTCGTGTCTCCTTCTTGTTCTTGTGATCGGTTGCGCATGTGAGTAATCCGGAATTTTGACCGCGAAAATGATGCAGTGATACAAAGTGCTTCGTTGTGTTAACAGTGCGATGGTATCGTACATTTCTCTTGGATATATATTTCTTAGTTGGAGATTCTTGTGAATAAGAGGATTCGATTTTGCATTATCAACAGATATTTTGATTCAATTGTTTCGCACAAGTTATAACATTTTATGAGTTAGATAAACTTTTGTAAAATATTCTTTTTTGCATACTAAATGAGTATTTGATTGCAAAAGCAGCAGCATTGTTTAAAACTCGCATTTATTAATTGATCGCAAACAGTCGATTGGACAATGAAACTCAATAAAACAAGTTGTAGTTGAACCTGTTTTCGTGTACTGTAAATCAAAAATTATTCTCAACTTTTTGATATATCATAAATTGATTATAGAAAATCTCATCGTAAACCATTAAAATATGTATGAGTTAAATTTTAAATTCGTTTTAATCGTTGTAATTAAGTATTATAAAATGATATGAGAAAAAATTATAAATGGGTTAAGAAAGGTGCTTATGTAAATAGTCATTATATTTAACATTAAAATATTTTCTTGGTAAATTGCAAATATAAAAAATAACTGATGTAAAAAATGTTTAAAGTAATCAATGAATGATATTGCACATTGGTATTTGTACAACACGATTAGAAATTTTTCTAACTGCATTTATTGATTAAATAATAATCAAACGATACTTACAAACCTTGTCTAATTATATCTAAAATCATCATTTTTAATTAATCATGGACTTATTTACATACAGATGCATTGCCATTGCAATATTTACCCGAAGTTCCTGGTTACATCCCAGTTTATATAAGACATGGAGATGAGCCTTTGGATGATGTGCATCCTGGTTTTGCAGAAGCTTTCCGTGAAAAAACCAGTCATTTAAAGGTATTTTGAAAATTGATTGGAAAGTTACATTTAGTGCAATATTTTAGAGCAAAGGAAATTTAATTCAATTTCTTTGAACGATTTATTGAACTAAAACTACTAAATAGCATTTATGTTCTTTCAATTAGAAGAATAAATTTAAATACTATAAATTAAAATAAACATGCAATTTGTTAAGAAGACAAACAAATTTAAACAAATTAATTCGATAAAACTAAAATATGATAAAATTCATACTGCAAGTAAATAATACTTATAATGTATAAACTATGATCAAAATTTTATAATGAACAATTATAATATTTCCAAATTTAGAAATATCACAAATATTTTTATAATATTGTAAACTTAAAAATAAAATTAGACTTCATTTGACCGTCACTTTTGCAAATAAATAAATTTCATAATTTATTAAATAAATTTTTGACATTTTCGTTATGTTTTCTTGATTTCTATTTTATTTATTTTATTTTATTTTTTTTTTTGTACTTTTCAACCTTTAACTGTTCTTATTACAAATTATTTTAAACAATAGCGACAATGATTAATTATAAAAACTGACAAAAAGAAGTACGAATTTTTTTAAGATTTTCACTCATTTACTCATGTTAATTTCTCTCTCTACTATGATTATAATTAACATTAAAAGAAAACTTTAATATTAATAAAAGAAAAATAAAGATCAGCTCCGACACATACAAATAAAAGTAAACAAAAATATTTTCATAATTTTGTTATAATACTAGTACATATAAATAAATTTACTTATCTCAGTAAAAATTACTTTCTAAAAACCTCGATAATTCTATTAAAAATAAAACTTATGTTGATTGAATTCTTGTGATAAAATTCAATGGAATTATGTGGCAACAAAACAATTGTTAATTTTACATTTTTAATAATTAAAATTTATTTTTCGGTTTGTAGCTTTGATAAGGGATTATCTTATAATTCGAAACGCCAGCAATTTAAAATAAAATTGCATTCGCGTCCACTAAGGGTTAACTCTAACCACTTCCGTTCCTAATGGCTTTTTTAACGCCATACTTGTGGCATTAAATTTTATCACAGAAATTTAATCAACATAAGTTTCATTTTTAAATAAATTATTTAATATCAAAACTTTAAAATCAAAAATCGAAATTTGAGCCAAAAATATTATTATACGCTGCCATTATCCTATTAATAATACCAACAATTATTATAATTTGTTTTTAAAGATCTTTAGAAACTGAAAAAGTGTAAACAAATTCAACACTTTCTATGGATTATAAGTTTTTATTTATAAAAATAAAATAAAAACTTCCTTTTTTAAAGTTTGTATTAACAAATTATAATAATTAAAGTTTAAGAAACTAGTGGACTTCTGATTTTACTTCTTAAATATCACCAACAACAAAACAAATTAACTAGATTTATTTATTGAAAGAAATTGTAAAAAATCTTGTATAATTTTACATGTTAAGATTATATTCAGTCAATGTTATGTTAGCCAAGTTAACTTGATAAAATGTCTAGTTAGTTCATAATATTTATAATCTAGTGAATAAATCATTATTCATAATAATAATAAAGTTTTTACTGAATTTGTTTTTTAAATAAATAAAATTTAAGAATATCCACTTACCTTTTCATCAGTATAATAAGGGTTCAAATTCAAAACCCACATAAAAATTTGATCTTATTTATTTACAATGTGCCAACCACATCTTGTTCGCAGAATGTTCGACAATTTCAGCCAGATCACATGTCCAAAGAATCTGATACGTCATCCACCGAAGACGATAGCATCTCAGAAAAGAATGATCGAAGTATTTACGTAGTTCCTCCCGTGAAACCTTTCTCTGTTAATAGACTTTATGCAGACGGTAATGATATGATGTCCGAGAGATTGCAAGCCAAAAAATCTATTGAAGTGCCAAAAAATAGCATATTAAAGGTGAATTTTTAAAATAATTTGTGTACAATCAAAACTTCATACAAAGCTAATAAAAAAATAACATGATAAACATAATTAGGGTATAAGATTTCAAGACATCAATTTATAAATTTGCATAACATTCCAAATGTTATTACTATTTATAGACCGGCGAAATCAGCGAAGATGAAGAGCGAGAACTAGAGAGTATGGTTGCAGAAGTAGTGAGGGAAGAAACGAAACTGAACGATCTTTATGATACACACCACTCAAATCCTCTTTATTCGAGTTTAGGTCATCGAAACATCAACGAAGGAAGTGTGCTGAGAAAATTGGGATCCATGCAAAGACCGATTTCAAAATGGACCCTAGATGAAAGTACTGACGAAAGTGAAGAATCAGCAAAAATGCAACAAAAAAACAAAGAACGAGGACCAGTTACCTATGAACACGTTCCAGAAGAATTTTCCTCCAAACAGCAGGATTCGCAGGAGCAAGATTTTGCTAAACAAGATGACAAGTTTAACGACAAAAGTGATGAATCTGAATCTACGGAAAATAGAAAAACCTTTGACTTGCACTCCCGCGAGAGTGACGAGGTTGCCGAAGAATAAATCTGAAGCTTGGATTAAAATTTAGTTGAATGTTAGAATTGACAAGATAAAGTGTTAATTTAGAAACATCAAATTTGTAGATGAAAAAAACAAAAGAAATTTTTTGTAACAATGAAAATCGGAAATTTGAAGCAAATAATTTAGTTCAATTACTTGGTCAAAAATCAATATAATTACTGTTTGTTTAAGCAGCTCATTTAATTTAGCTGACTCAACTAAATTTTTTTCTTTGCTTACACAAACATCAGTGATAACAAATGTTGGACCGAAACAGTCAAAAGCACGATATTGATTATTTTTTGTACAGACAAGTTTCATGACGTACAATATGACAGCTTAGTTTTCTATGACAATAACCTGATCATTTAACCAGAAAGACCGGCTTAAGTATTTGTAATTTTGCCACAATCACTGGACTCCTTAAAGTGTATAATTTTCAAAAATAAAGCAAAAAATCATTTAAAAATTGTAATTAAAAAAAAGGAAAAACATAAACATAATGATACCGGTCATTCTAGTGTTAAATGATCCGGTATCGAAGGATGACATTCACATTGTTTTTGCAATTTTTTTTTGTTTTTAGATAGTGCAATAATTAACCGTGGAATGTCTTTCACTGAACTATCATCTATTGTATTACTTAAAAATAATGAATGTATCTTAAAGAAGCATCCTGAATAAATTTTATAGTTGTATATATTAACGATGCTTAGTTGCCTTTATTCTTGGGTTCTGAGCGTTGCACAAGAAAGATTACACGCTCGTTTATAATCAACGTGCTCGCACGCGGAACTTGTAATGCTCTAATTTAGAGGTTCAAATTATAAAATTATCGACTTCAAAAAGCACTATTTAATTACTGTAACGGTACGCTGTTCTGGTAATTAAAAATCAGTCGTTTTATTATGCACAAAAATGTTTACAATTCAACTGGCTATTGTTTAAACAAGAAAAACATTAACTCTGTCGCAAAAAACAACGTTAATTATTGAAGAACATAAATTTTATTATCCAACATTTCCTGGTTTATTTAAATATAAAACATCCCGGCAGTTGACAACTGATAATTAAGGTAAACACCACGCACCCATAATTCAGATGTAAATCAGTCTTTTACGTTCTTTTGATTCCATAAACATTGTGCTCCTTGTTGTAAACAAGCGTGGCAGGAATGATTTCCGCGGCTGAATGGCTCGTTGCTTTAGCACCAGAGGACAATTTCAAGTACGTTCCATCGTCAATGTTGACATCCACGTGAGATCTGCGATCGTACAAAAACCTTTCACTCGTCAAGACGAAATGTCGAGGGCCCAATTTGCACATGTATGCAGGCAAAGTCCTGTTAAGCTTTGGTACATGCATGTCCTGGATTGGCTGACAGTGAAACTTCTTCGGTCGAAAATGAAGTGTCGAAACAGTTAGGCCGTCCTTGTTGCGTTCAATTTCCAATTTTCGTTTGGAAAATTCTTCGAGAAAGTGGTCCACCTTTTTTTGTCCCAACAAATAATCACGGTCCAATTTTTCACTGATATTCAATCTGCGTCCATCCGCGGTATGAATCCTGGCAATTTTCGGTTGAGCTGTAAACCACCTGGGATCAAACTTGAGCTTTGAACTCTTGTGAGCACTGCTAACGATTTCCTCGGACTTAGATGACTGGTCTTCTTTTGATTCGAGCAAAAATTGTCGAAGCTGTCGTTTTCTCGATTCGTTTCGGTTTTGGGCCAGAGATACTGCCACTAATGAGCTGAACAGAAAGGCCCAAATGAGCTGACTTTTGGAAAACATAGTTAAATTTGATATTGCTCGCAGACCCGAGGGAACCTTATGGTTTCGTGCCGCTTCAGACACTGACCAAAGATGCGTCAGAAAAAAGTGCACATGAACGCATTGGTGAACAAAGTGCAGCGAAGAAAGACGAACCTTCGAGTAGGTATAACTTGTGAGCGCATTGACCTTATCTCCTGTTTGGACATTGCTTGCATATACAGACCACCTATGCTTAGTGGCAATATTATTACCGTGAAAAATGATGTGGCAAATGTTTATGTGAGCTGCATTACGTGTGCAAGAATGTAATACGATAGAACTTTGATAATGATTCGAGTTAAGCTCTAATATAACCGATTGGTTTAACAATTTTTAATTTTTCTGACCAATTACAAATGAAGATTTTTTTTTAAAAGCAAGTAATTATAAGATGTCAAAGTGAAGGATAATTTTGTATTAACGGAATGTGCACCGTGATTGTGTGCTTTAATAGAGTGTACGTTTCAAGCAATTAAACCTTTTGACGTTTTTACTTTTTATTAAGTATTTTTTAACGCAAAGTTAACTAACATTGTTGTCAAGATAAATGATAAGGACATTTCTATACTGACATTTTGTATAACAAAAAAACTTGTAATTTACTAATTAGAATGATAACTTTAAGACGAAAAACAAAAAGAAACTTTTAATGTGTAACTGTTTAACTGTAATTTGTAACAAATTTGTTATTATTTTGGCTACAATTATTTGAACATTAAAAAAATTAATCTATTAGAAAAAGAAAAACTGATCTTATAAAAATGTTTGCAAAATTATATTTTAATGCAGACGTACAAAACAGTAAATCAATAATCATCTTGGGGTACAGTTATTCAACAGTTACATATCGTTGCATGCACTGAGAGAATTATGATTTTAAAAATTACGATCAGTGCTAGTAAATTAAATGCATAAACCACTTATTACATTATATTTAATCATTATTTAAAAGAACTATAGCGGTGCTAGAAGTTTTTCAAATAACGTTTGAACTTTTTTAAACAATATTTAAAAAAGTTCTATCACTGCTAGTTTTTTTTAAATGATGATTGAATATAATCTAATAAGTGCTTCATGCATTCAGTTTACTAGCACTGATCATAATTTTTAAAATCATAAATCTCTCAGTGTATTTTATATAAATTTTTTTACATAGCTTATTTTTTATGCAAAACAATTTGCTTCCAAATATTGATTAATGGGTTATTTTTATTATAATGGGTAAATTTAATTATCAGCGGATTTAACTAAATTTGGAAGATATTTGGAAGCACTCATTGTGTACTTTTACCTGTAATCGATATTTAATTAAAACATCGAAACATAAAATCACTGAATAAATATTGAAAGAAAACTATTTAGTCTTTAATAATATTAAAATTTCTTAATAAATTTTGGGTTGATGAAGTTAATTAAACTTTGAGTATGACACAATAGCTAGAATTTTAATACCATTTTTTGATATATGTTTGCAAAAGTTTCTAATTTAGATAATTTTTTTTTTTGTAATTTTGATGAAAACTATGATGACTTGTTTGTAATTTAATCCAAGACTTTATTGCATATTGTGAAACGAGTTTTTGTTTTAAAGCAAAACGAAACTATAAAAACTTATATTTCAATCAAATAAGAAATAAATTTTCTTTATAAAATAAAAGGTTTTTCTTTTGTACATATCTTTTATCTCATTAACTATGAAAAGGTTTAAAAAATTTCAAAGTGAAAAGGTAGAAAGACGTATAAAACACTTGTCAGAAAAAGAAATTATAGTTCAAATAGTAATTTGATTGATTAAATATTTTATATGAACAAAGTTAAGATTAAAAAGGTTTCTTTTCATCTTTTAAAACTTGTTTATTGATTATTGGTTATTGCAAATCTTGAATTTGCTTATTTTAAGAACTAAGTTAATTAATTTTAATAATAAAATATTGACAGACAGATAAAAATAATTTTATAAATTATAAAGTTTGTACTTAACTGTTTACTCTATATATTATATATTTTCACCTTAAATATAAAAAAAATTGATTTGCAAGATTTATAAATAATTCGCAAAAATTGATATGAATTATTATTTTACAGAAATTAACACTTATTTTCAAATCCTGCAAATTGAAATTTTGTGTATAATTTATTAGAAGATAAATTATATTAATTTTCAATTAATACATTTTTAATTTCAGTATCGAAAAAATACGTTCTTAAGTTTTTTATAAGCACAAATATGTATAGGGAATTAAACAAATATTACATGTTTACAGTAAACAATAAAATCCATTGTCACTCGTCGCAAAAAATATCAAACATGATTTTTCTATTTTAGTGCAAAATAGAATACAAGAAAATGACAGGTAATGCTGTCACAGATAAAGAATTATTAAATTGAACTTGATCTACGCGTTTTCAATGTAACCTTGCGATTAACAATTTTTTTAAATTTACCTATTTATTACTAAAAACTGTTACACTTGAAAACAATGATAAGTGAATACTCTTTATCTGCATTTACAGTAAAAAGTGCAAATTAAAAAATTTGCTCTTTTGAAAAAAAAAGAAAAAAAATATTTTTGGATAAATGAGTCTAAAAAATATCATATAATTTACTTAAAAACTATTTAAAGGTATTGAACAAAATCTTGTAGAGTTCCGATAATGAATTATTTAAAGTTTTATATTAATTAGGAAGGTCTAATTCATTGCTTTTATCAGAGCTAACTAATGTAGAGAAAGCCAATTAAGGGGATTTATCCCATCTAAATATGTCCGGTTTAATTTTCATCTTCTTCCTTCTTCATTTTTCAGCTGAAAAATGATCTATTTTGAAATAAAAATGAAGAACAATTAAAATGTGAGATAATTTTTATTATACTCTGTCACCCCCATAAAAGAAGAAGAGTCGTTGAAATGAATAAGAAATTACTTCTGTTCTACTGTTTTCCCAAACAAACAATTATTTTGAAATCTAAAAAATAATTTTAAAATGAAAATGTAAATTCAAATTTCTACAATTTTTTGAGTTTTAATGGAGAATTTTCAATTTATTCTAAATTGTACAAAACAAAAAGAAATATATTTAACAAATAAAAAATGTTTGAATTTGAGATAACAATTAACAAAAAGAGTAAAAACTTTCACATTTTATGTCTGATGCTAAATACATTGTTTTTGCTTTGAGGTAATAAATCATTCGGCACCTACACTCATGTTACAGACTTGTTAGGAAACTGTTGCAATTAGCCTCTAATAGTTGTACAAGGAGTCGCCTTTAAGACACGCCACATTTGCACCTGCATTCTTATAGTGTACCTGCAAAAGATTGTCATGATTGTATTTGCATAGTAATAGCGTATTATCTGTTCGCAATGGTATTAAACAACGATTCTACATCTTTTGTTTTTTTTTATTTTTCGTCTGCGTGTTGAAATGATTTGCTATTTTTCTTTAAGCGTATTTTTGTTACACAAAAGTGATTTTTTTAATAAGTACTTAGTAAACAGATCTCGATTAAAAATGGAAATGTTTCAAAATTATAATGTTGAGATGATTACCTGGAAAAAAGGATTGAAAAAAATTCGTTTTTACCGATGACAAAAGTTAATAATTTATAAATTAACCTCGATAACAAAGTTTCGAAATGGACAATTCTGAATTACCCGGATTTATGAATTATGGATTTATCAATGAATTACAATTTTCTAGTTTGTAATTGTTATGTATTTGCATAATCTCATAGTATTTTTATTTTTAAAAAATATTCAACAATTTTTTTCTTTTTTGTATTTTTTATGTCATGATAAAAGTTACTGACTTTTTAACATAAATATTCTATTTCATCGTTGATTTTTTTTTATATACTAGTAACTATTTTAATATTAAAAACTTATCCTTAAAAAAGAAAAAAAAATAATAAAAAAAAAATAAAAAAAAAAAATAATAATAATAATATTATTATTGTCTGTGGTATTTTCTGTGAACTTAGATTATCATTTGGATATAAGGTTACAGCAAATATGTCTATTATTTTGAAACAGTTTAAAATAGTTTTTTTTGTAATACATTTTTCGGGAAATTCTTTTTATAGAAAATTATAGTTATAGAGTATAGATTCTACCATAGATGCTGCATTATACATATACATATTAAGTTCTTCTAGAAATAGTTTCAAATAACATACATTTGAACCGAATATTTTTATGAAAGGTAGATTTTTTTTCGTAAACTTTATTAGTAAATATTTATTTAAGTGATTACAATATGAACGATGAAAAGCTATGTTCAAAACTATAGAATGTACAGAGATTTTTGTGCAAAATCCAATGTGCCCATGTTGGTTTGTGCAATGCCCGAAATTCTGAACTTGAAAGAAATATTTTTATGTATAGAAAGAAGTGTACTCATCGTACAATGTTATGAACTTTGTACAAATAATTTCGTGCATTTTTTTAATAAAGATTTAAGAGGTAGGGCCTGGTCAGCTTTAAAATGTAAGAATTTGTTAAAATATGAAAAAGTATTTTTTTATTATGTGCAAAAAATTGGAATCGTTGAATTAGCTAGAAGCTGAGATATTTGACTTTAATATTGGATAAAAATGATATAAGGGCATGTCTTTTAACTTCTATGTCTTTGCTTTGATTTATAGTTTAAAAGCTTAATTTATTAAATATCATAGTAATAATAAATTAATTATAACCAAATTAATGAGGTGCATATTTTGTTTAAAGTGAAAATTACTTGAGTAAAAATTTATGAAGATAAAAAAGTGCAAAAGTGACGTGTCCCTCTGACATGTTTCAATTTACTTTGCTTTAGCGCAGTTAAAATAAAACATTTAAAAATCAAATTTGAATGATTTTATACATTGAAGTCCATACTTTTTACTTCTATAAATAAAACTAATAAATTGTCCATGTAAAACTAAAAAAATTGCGATGAAAAAGTGTCCCTCGATTTGATTGTTTTTTATACCATCAAAAAAAATGTATAAATTAACTATTAATGAATCAAAAATTATAATGTTATAAAAATCAAATGAAAGCGCGTTTAATTTAGAAGATAACGCGATCGTAATTTGTTTAAAATATATATTCGCAATCTTGTGAATCTAATATATAAAAGACAAATTGTCACCGCGTGGAGGTTATGACGGAAGTAAGAAATTGACAATAATTTTCAAAAAATGTAGTATTTTATCAAAAATGAGCTTGTGCTCGCTTTTTTTTCATTGACATTTACGCTGGTGCTTAATTACAGGATTACTAGAATACGATTTTAGATAAAAAGATGTAAAAAATAATTCTTCCGTAAGTATCCTTAAGCATCTGTAAGCTTTCGTAATTTTTTAGTTTTTTATTATACACTTGTATTAAAATGAGTTTTATGATTAAAATTAATATTTTTTTTTGTTTTATTTAGAAAATTAATTAAATTGAACTACTAATTAGAATTTTGTCTTAAGAAAAACCTAAAATTAGCCTTAAAATAGAATAAAAATATTGCACATCTTTTAAAAATGTTCAAACTGAACATATTTAATTAATAAAATTTATATATATCGCCAGAAAAATTGAGAAACTATGCAAACGTTCAGAATTTGTAATCACTTTAAACTGAAATAGATTTTTCAGCTTTGAAAATTTATGGTTAAAAATAGATTTTGCTTGATTCTAGGAGTTGTGACATATCAAAATGTAAAACAATGCGTTTTCAATTTGATAATTTTAAACTGCCATATCTCCTTTAAAAATGGCCGAAAAACCTTTTTTTCTTAGATTTCGCAGAATTTTACAAACTTTAAAAATAGTTTATAGAGCATAATAATGTATTACTTAAAAGATAGGAATATAGGAACGAGATTTCCCGGGAAATTGTCATTTTTTTTGCTTCCCGTTTCCAAGAAAAAAGTCATAATTTTTCCAGGATATCCAGGGAATTAATTTTTTTTTAATTTTTCATATGTTGAAACATGTAAATTATAATATCGTATTGTTATGTAACTCGAAAATCGATAATTTCACGAAAATGAATTTTGTAACAAAATTTCTATATCATCAGTACAGTTTTGTATTTATTTTACAGATGGTTTTATTTGATTTTAAGTTATTTGGATATTATCTGGTGGAAAAAATTTTAAACTAAAAATGAAATATACAGTTGAATCTAGATAAGTGAGACTTCAAGGAACCGGAATTTTTGTCTCATTCAAAAGAGGTTTCCCACTTATCCAGTTTCATAATCATTAGTTTTATATATGTTGAGACCGGAATTTAACAACGAAAATTAAAACTGAAAAATTGTTATTGACGAAAAATGTACTGAACAAGTATATTTGACCAAAAACTAAAAAAAAGTACAAAAAGGGCCCCATGTTTCTATGTTTTGTTGGTTTTAATGATCCTAAACTGATTTAAGGACCATAAGTGTTATTTGGAAGACTAATTTACAAATTTCATAAAAATTCCTCATTTAATGTACATATACATAAAAGTTGAAATGCTACGGGTTCAACACATAAGAAGATTTACATATATTCATTTAACTTATCAAGTTAAGGTCATTTCAAGGTTAAATTTTAAAAATTGTCGAATGAAAACTAAAATATCATAGAAACAGCGGTACTTTTTCTTAGTTTGTCATCAAAACAAATTCAATAAAACCGATTTCAAACTAATCCGAGATGATTGGGAATTTTTTGTCCGTTTTGGCGTGGAATTACCCAGTAATTAAAAAGTGATATCTTGAGGTCAGTTCGGTCCTACTTTAAGGATGCAACTTACTTATAATGCAAAGCTTATTTCAAGTCAGTTTAAATATTGTTAATTTACTAAATTACTTAAAATTTGATCTTCATTACTAGGTTGATTGAAAACTAATAATAAAAATAAACATAGACGTAAATTAGAAAATGTAAATTTTCATTTTTCCTATTTCATGTTAATTGATTATTTAATTTAAATAATTAATAGGCAATTTAATATAATTGATTAATAATTTAATATAATTGATTACTCATATTAATGTAATTTTTTTTACTTCGTGCATTTTACAACTTCAGACTTATTATGAAAC
>JABFPM010003471.1:0-14320 GCA_022817325.1 Idris sp. 1 HC-2018 | reverse complement strand
TAAATGAAATTATTAAATTATAACATAAAAAGAAGTCGTCTTTTATGAGTCCAGTTAACTTTTTCAGCTGACTGTACAACAAAGACAACCAGCCCCTCGATTGCCTCTCTCTCTCGGCACGCTTTAGCGGCGCTAGCGCCCATTCCAGTATTACTATATTTCAGTGAGTTCTTCGTATTTATAAGGTTAGGTCTCAGGAAAAAAAATACCAAACACTAGTTAATTTTTGCTAGTAAATTGTTGAAAAATCAAACGAAAACGCACCCAGTGTTTTTTTTAATTCATAAAATATTATAAAATTGTTTTTATATATACTAATTATATAGAATACTAATTATTTTAAAAACAGTGAATTAAAAAAATTGGATATTTAAAAGAATATACAAATTATTTTTGTTATTAAAATTTTAGCATAACAAAATATACATATTAATTACCGGTGCAAGTGGTTAGGTTATGTTTTATATTTTGATGAGCAGAAATCACATACTTTTTGACAATGCATAATTAGCAAAAATTCTTAAATAACAATTTGTATATTTAATATTGTTTTTAATTTAAGATACAATTTTACAATGATACCGTTCGCATTGTTAGAAAAAATAAACAAAAATCCAAGAATCGAAGACATAACAAATGCAAAAAAGTTACTCCAAAATCCGAGAGATTTTAAAAATTTCAACAAACAATTTTTAGTGTCATCTGTACTCCAACTTAGAAATGATAAATTAAGGTATTATCAATCGTAATATAAATATCATTAATTTATTAATTAAAATATTCTTAATTTATTTTTCAGCAAAGATGTAAAATTGCATTTCATTGAGCTCATGCAATTTGTAATTGAACAAATCCATGTCAATGATATACATTTTTTTCTTAATATTCATAAAATTCTTCTTATTCAAATTTACGTTGATCCAAAATTCACTAATGGTAAGTTTTAAAAGTTAAGAAAACATATTTTCTTACATTTTTTATTATTTAATTTTTTTCCAGTTATATCCGAGCATGAAGAATTTAAGGAAAATGTTATTAAATGTTGGAAAACTCTTTTTAAACGAGCAACGTCAAATGTCATTGAAGAATTATATACAAAAAATAATGCCACCACTTTAGCAGCTGGAATCCATGCATGTACCTTAATTGCAAAAAATGAAAAATCTATTTCTCTGAGGTAATTAATAAATTTAGTTTTAATAAATTTTAAAAAAATAATTATTCAATAATACATTATTTTGTTAAAAAGATTTACAGCTATTGAATGCATGATGTACTTTCTTCAAATCCAAGAAAATGTCGACGAAACAGATGATGTGCTGAGAGATCAAATATCTGAAGTACTTGTTTTCTTTTTACCTGGAATAACAAGTACACTATATGAGATAGCAACTGCCAGTGAGACACAGCACCATTCTCTTACAGTGGTAATGTTTAATTTATAATATCTTCGTATAACAAATTCTCAATAAAACAAATACATTTTTTCAGTTATAACAAACGAAAAATGTGTGTAAAACACCTATATGAACCGATATTTTCTTACATAAATTCTGTAAATACGAATTTCAACATCAAATGATTATAAACGTTGCGTATTTATAGTTTTTTACAGTGTTTTGTCTATTGTTACGATTTCAATTTAAAAACTTTAAAATAATTGATTTTCTGTGCAGAAAATTTAAATGATTAATTTTGTAGAGTTGCACGAATCTAAAAAAAGTACAAATTTAATTTAATTTCATCCAAAAATAACTGATTTCTTTATAAAATGAAGTATAGTTATAGTGCTAAAAACCAAAAATTTTTCTATAACAAAAATTTGACTTCTTAAACCTCTTTAATACTAGACTTCAATAAAACGAATAATTTCTTTTATCTCTTGAAATGTATTATATCGAGACTTAATTGTAATAAAAAATATAACAAATATTTCTTTCATATATATTTAATAAAAGAACTAAGAAAATGTATATAATTAATTAATTAATTTGTTTTATTAGATAGCAATTCGAGTATTAGGAAAATTTTTATCTTTTGTAATGAAAGACAGTCCGGAATCAGAAAAAATGTCCGATTTAATGCCAACAAGTCCAGACAAAACAAGTTCTGATGTTCTGCAGTTTAACATTAAAGGTTCGATTGAAGAGAAAGTAAAGCAACAATTGGAAAAGTTTAAAAGAACTCCACAGTGGTACAAACAAGCAGCCCTAAAGCTGACAATAGTTTTTGAGAAACTCAAAATATTAACCCATCATGTACATTACAAAGTTCGCAAAGAACTAGTTTGTTTTGTAAGAGAAATATTATTATCATGCACTAGGTATATTAAATATATAATGAAAATATTTTGAAATATCTCAATTTAAAACAAATATTTTACTTATTATATTTTACAAATAGAAACCTCAGACCGTGCTTTGACAATGTATTTGAAATATTAGTTACATTGACAGAAGACGAGTTTTCTGAAATAGCAAAATGTACCACTGAAATTATCGACTTTTTGCATGAAAAATCAGAAAGAGGAGACATTAAATCTGTATTGGATATCTGCGAAGAAAACTTATACAATATCTTAATCAAGTTTCCAAGAATTATGAGAACTTCTGGTAAGATTTGATTTTAGAACTAAAATATAAAATCGTATTTTGATTTTAAATCGTTATCTATAATTGCAGATGATTCCACTCAATTAATTTTCGTAAAAGAATTGGTGGGCTATTTAAAGTTGTTGAAAAAGGATCGGTTGTCTCATATCATGATGTCTAGTGCACATTCTACAAAGTTGATTATGGCCCTAGTTTATGCAACTGAATTGGACTGTCGCAATATTTCTTTGTTTAATGACATTACTATTCAACGTAAGTTTCAAAATTTTAAGTCTTCAGATCATTTAAACTAATTAAATACTTTTAATGAAACCCAATTAAAACCAATATTTTAAAAGACTTTTCAAAGAAGTTTTTTTTCAGACATCGTAGAAACTGATCATTACTTAGAATGTAAATGGAAACAATACAAATTTATTTACAGTTCTGCAACAGAAGAAAAAATACAATTAGTTTGCCATATCTTAGGAGAATCTGGTTGTCTTCAAATTTTAGTTGACAGCATTTTTAATTTTATAGCACGTATTCCACAGTATAAACAGGAGCTCTTGCTTTTAATGAATTGGATGCTAGAATGTAAGTAAACTTATAATTTTGAAAAAAAAATAATAATAAATAAATAAATAAAATGATCATACATTCATTTCAGCTGACCATCCGATGACAGTCACTTTTTATAAACAAATTATTGAACAAATTATTTTACCAGAAGTTTGGTACTTACCTGAAGTAACCGAAAATGTCTCTCTTAACAAAGCTCAGTCTAATGTTGCCTATTGTTGTTTGTTAACTGAGACTTTAGGCATTATAGCAGAAAAACTTCAGTCCGAATTTGATCAATTTTTGTTGAAAACTTTATACATAGTTGTAGAACGAGCAGGTTAATTATTTTACATTAATAATAATAATAATAATTTAAAAAAGTAAATGATTTATTCAACAACTAATAGTAAATTTTTTTTGAACATTTTCAGGTCACGAGAATAGATACTTAAGTTTTTGTGGTCGTCAGTGTTTGAACAAAATTGCAAAGTCCCAAAATTGTGATTCCGTGGCAAATTTATTGCAGTCAAATGTTGATTATATTTCTTACTACGTTTCCATCAAGTTAAAAAGAATTGAAATTAACTGCAACGTTTTGAACGTTATCAAAGTGGTAATGGAAACTAGTGTCATTGATTTTTTGCCATCGTTAAAAGGCATTGTTGACAACATTTTTCTCAACACCAAAAAGAGGCCAAAGAAACAAAATATTCTTCTGTATCTAAAAGTTTTTTATATATTCACTATGGCGATTAAACGAATGACTTCAACAAGAGAAGATTATGATTTTCCTAAAAAAATTGCTCGTGATAAAGTTTCGATTAGTAATTCTGTCATTAAAACAATTTTGAAATATTCACAGGCTAAACAAAATGCAAGCAATTTTGAAAGTGAACCGGAAAATGTTTCGATTGATGAAGACGAAATCAAAGAAGGGATGGGAAAATATTGTGAAGAAGGTGATAATTCATAATAATTTTTCATACGAATTTATTTATTTTATTTAATTTAAATATAAAAGTAAATTAATGATTACTATTTTAGGTGAAGAAAATAGTGTGAAAAAGTTGCCATACTACATAAATCTAATAGAAAATATAACGAAAAATTGTCTGCATTATCTTCCATCTAAGGATATAGAAACAAGTTTACTGTCAATGTCAATTTTGGGCGAATGTTTTTTAATTTTGCAAGAGTACGAAGATATCTTGTTGCCTTTGGTGCATCAAACTTGGCATCCACTTGTAGAACGATTTCGAAATGAAAATCCAATAATTATCAGTCGAGCCTGGGATTTAATGAAAATTCTTGCATCGCTTGCAAAAGATTTCATACAAAATCGTACATTAAAGTGAGCTCAATATTTTTTAGACAATTTACTTCTAGCACTTTCGTTTTTTTAAATCCAATTACATGTTATTAATTTTTAGAGAAATATTGCCATCCATTAAGCAGTTTTTAACGAAATCCGCTAAAACAAGTTTGAAAAAAGATAACACAAAGTTTTACGAGTATACTCAAGTTTACAAACTTCAGAGAAATTTGTTAACTGAATTGAGCAAAGTTTGTATTTATTTGTCTCTAAATGAAGAAGATTTGTGGAAAATCTTGGAAATTGTACAGCCTTATCTGAGTTCTCAACAGTACCCAACATTAAAGGTAACAAGAATGATTAAAACTTTTGTGTTTAATTTTCAATTCATTTAATTTTATCATTGTTTCAGGAATTTGCCATTAATTTATTCACTGATTTTATTGCACATAATGCAGACATTGTGTGGGTTAAATGCCTCGATATTTGGAATACCAATATTGGACGAATACCTGTAAATAATTTTGAATCTTGGTATTTTAAGGTGAGAAACACATTTTGTGATAAAAATGTTAATCAAAAATCAAATCTAATAATTTTCATTACATTTACAGATCCATGAGTGTAATGCGCAAAATGAATATGTTCAAAGTTTAAAAATTATATTTTCTACAATTGAAAAACGAGAAAGTTTTTGTAATTGAAGTGTAAATATTGTACAAGAGAGAATATATTTGTCTGATTTTATACAAAAGTTATTTACAAGATTTTATTTTAATAAAAAAAACATTACATCACTATATACAAAGGTCATCATCCGGATCTTCTTCGTCCAAATCATCAAAGTAATCCGGATTATAAATAATTTTCGAACTCGACGAATTTGAATTGCTTGTGTATGGTAAATCCACGTTCTTCTTCTGCTCGATTTCTCGACTGTTCATATCCAATCTGAAAGATGCCTCGATGTTTTCAACTGCTGGACCAGTGTTGTTACTTTTTTTCTTTTTTTCCTCCACTTTAGAAATTATCAAAAATGTTTCGCAGTCTTGGGTAACAAGCTCAGCTTGCTTTGTCAAAGATCCATTTGGTTTTCTTATTGTATAATTTACTGCATAACCGATACTGCTTTTTAAACAACTCACAGAAGTTTCTTTTATTTTCACGTAAACATTCCCCAATGTTTCGATGCAAGGTATGTTGGACGATTCGAAATCACCCTGATTAATACAGATCAGTTGGTTCACTTTTTTCCCAAGATTGTCAACAAATCTCGCAGCCTTACTTTTTCCCACTGCCAGAACCAAGGAGCTTATACAGTCAACAATAACAATAGAAGATTCGTTGTGCTCCGTTAAAATTATATCCAGTTTTTCAGAAATGTTGTTCGCTTCTTGCTCAATTGATATTGTAAAGTAATCCTTGATTTCAATATCACCTAGCTGAAGGTCATCGAAAATCTTTTTATACAACGATTTTGTTGTTGAAAATAATAACATAGATATCTTTTTATTTACAATTTTTTTTTTGTATTGCTGAAGCCAGCCGATGACAAGACATCTTGCATATTTTGCACCAATTTCTGGAACACAAATAAAATGTTGTTTATAAAAATAAAAATTTATTTACAACATTTTGGTAGTTACTTTTTATCGTGTTTGTGAATTATTAATAGTTTTTGAGTGTCATATTTTTTTCAAATTGAATTAGAAATATTGATAACTTTTTAGGTTAAAATTGGAAATTATATAAGAAAAACACTTTAATAAATACCTTCATCAATAACAAGAAGTTTTGCGTCTTGAATAAATGGCAAGTTATTTAACTGTGACATTTTAAATAATAAACCTTTATTTTTTATTTGGAAAAGTTATTGTTGACTTTCAAATTATCTGCAATATATTTTATAACCACAAAATTTTAGTTTGAAGATAGTTCCTATTAGCTAAGAATACTTTCAAGTTAAAGTTATTATATACAATTAAAAAAAAACACCTTTTCAACAATCAAAAAACACTTTTGTAGATAATTTCACATGTTACATATATTTATAATATAATATAACTATATATTAAAGTTTCCATTTTACGAGAAGTTTAAGAACACATTGAAGTCAGCTGTTGGAGCAAAGATCGAAGTAAATAGATTTTTTTATGGAAGTTCGATGATTGATATGGGATAATTGTAAATAAGTGCTGCTTTTCCATAATTAATACACTTTGTCACATCAATTGACGTAATTAGAAGTTAACCAAAGAAGCAAAATGGCTCAATTACTTAGACACAAACTGGTACCCTTTAAATTAATCTACACATTACCAAGGTTATTTTTACCTAATAAAATTCAAAGAGTGTGTTTTCATGTCAGCACGACACTAGATGGTAAGTTACATTGCAATTTGATTTATCAAGTATTTATAATATGGCATTACATAAAGAAATTTTCCATTTAATTTTGAGTACAATTTCCCTTATGTACTCGTAAAATAAAATAATCTATATATAATCTTTTTAAATAACTTTTGAATGAGTTGAAATAATTTATATTTTGTTTTATTTATATAAATTAAATAAGTAACTGATGGATTGAAAAATAATACAAAAAAATATGCTGTTAAAATATGTATTTTTGGTTAGTTTCTCAATTAATTCTATTAAAAGCTAACAAATTGTTTTATTTAAATAGTGCAAGGAAAAGAATTGAAGATGCCATCTTTGTCTCCCACAATGGAAGCTGGCACAATTGTAAAATGGTTAAAAAAAGAGGGAGACGCTATTCAGCCAGGTGATGCCATAGCTGAAATTCAAACCGACAAAGCTGTAATGACCATGGAATTTGATGACGAAAGTATTCTCGCCAAAATTATTGTAAGACAGTGTTTTCTTTATTTCAAATATTTTTTGTTTAAATAATGAATAAAATTCAATTAATTTCATGTTTCTAGATCCCGGAAGGAACGAAAGACGTAAAAGTTGGTGATTTAATAGCTCTCACCGTAGAAGAAGGCGAAGATTGGAAATCAGTTGAAATGCCAACCGGAGCAGCTGCCTCAGTACCACCTGCCTCAGCGCCATCTGCACAAGAAATTGCTAGCAGTGCTCCTGATGCATCACCACCTCCCGGACAGTAAGTATAATTATTTCTTGAAATATCAAAAAAAGAAACCAAAACTTACAGGTCCCTGCTTTCAGACAAAACATCGCAATGCCAGCATTGTCGCCCACCATGACTTCCGGGACGATAGTTAAATGGGTGAAAAAAGAAGGCGAAGAAATTTCTCCGGGTGACGCTGTGGCCGAAATCCAAACTGACAAGGCAGTAATGTTATTTGAAATGGAAGAAGAAGGGATTTTGGCTAAAATTTTAGTATGTTTTGCTTTGTTTAATAAACAATATTTAATATGTAATAATTTGATAAATTATCAAAGTTTTATTTGATATTTGAAAACAGGTACCAGATGGCTCACAGGTCGACGTGGGTCAACTGATAGCAATTGTTGTAGAAAAAGACATAGATTGGAAGAACGTCGTTGTTCCTACAAAATTGAAGACAGATGCTCCAGCTGCAAAGGCACCAGAAGCAGTTCCGGTTTCTGCCCTACCGAAAGCCGCTGCTGCTGCACCGACAGAAGGTCTAAGCGGACAGTTAGTATTTTTTGTAAATTCATATACAATTTGTATTCAATGAATTTGTGTGAATTGAAAATATTTCAATACCACAAATTGTGACTTATTTTGATTAGACTCGGGTGATAAAGTCCAATGTCACAAGTTTTTTGAGGAACAGCCATGAAAAACGGAAGGGCACTAGTTGAAAAAAGTATCAAACTATACTTTTAGTGACAATTAGTAAAAATTGATTTTTATTGTTCTTGTGTTTTCTCAATTGATTATTATTATTTTTAGAATATACGGTTTGGCGGTAAAACGCCTGTTAGAAGAATATGGCTTGAAGTCCAATACAGTAAAAGGAAGTGGCAAGTCTAATCGGTTGTTGAAAGGCGACGTCTTGGCTTACATTCAGAAAAATAATATAGCCAAAATTGATTTGAAAAAAGGTATTTTTATTATTTAAAATTGATGAATTTAATTATTCAATTAAAATTTATTTTACTTTTTTTAGCTAAACCGTCAGCAAAAGCAGCTGCACCATCAGTGTCGGATGGTGCACCTACTTCATCTCGTCCAGTTAGATCAGTTGGTCCTTCGACATTCAAGGATTTGGAAGTGTCAAATATTCGAGCAGTTATTGCAAAACGACTAGGAGAATCGAAGGTAATTCAAATGTTGAATATCAAGTAAGTTGCTTATAAAATATATGTCTTACATTTTTTTTATTTTTCAGAGAAATATTCCCCATTCATACGCAGCAATTGACATCACTATCGATAAACTAATGGAAGTTCGCAGTCAACTTTTGATGGACAAAGTTAAAGTTTCGTTAAATGATTTTATAACCAAAGCAGTTGCTCATGCTCTGCTGGAATGTCCAGACATGAATGTTCTTTATCAAAATGGACAAGTAAGTTTAAAAATTATTTTTAATTAAAAGAATTGTAACTTTTTACAAAAATATAGTTATTATTAATTTGTTTACTTTAAATTATAGGTAGTGCCATCAAAAACTGTGGACATTTCAATAGCAGTCGCAGCTCCAACTGGTCTCATAACGCCAATCGTTTTCAATGCAATATCTAAAAGTGTACCAGAAATAAGCGATGACATTAAAAAATTAGCTCTGAAAGCCAGAGAAGGAACACTTAAACCACAAGAATTCCAAGGGGGATCATTTACGTAATTGATTTGAGATTTTTTTATTTTCAGAAATAATAATTTTGTTATTTGAGATTTAAATGTATTATTCTTTTCAACAGGATATCCAATTTGGGAATGTTTGGAATTTCAGAATTTTCTGCCATCATAAATCCACCGCAAACAGCGATTCTTGCTGTTGGTACTGGACGTGAAATTCTAGGTAATTATTATTAAGAAAAAATTAAAAAAAAAAAAAAAGATGAATTAATAATTTATAACAAAAATTAAATTTCTTCTAGATAATACGATGAAAAAAGCCACGAAAATGACAGTAACATTGTCGTACGACAGACGAGCAATAGACGAAGACCAGGCTGCAAATTTCCTTGAAATTTTGCAGTACGTTCTTCAAAATCCGGTCATCCTTACCGCGGGAAAGTACCAAGCTTTGCGCCACAAACGAAATTAAAATTGTTATCACAATACGCTTAAAGCAGCAAATTGTTCAAAATGTGATTCATTAATAATTAAATTATTATTTAATCGCTATTTATAATCAATTCTGTAAATTAATTCTGAATTTGTAGATAACTGAAATTTATTTGATATAAATAGTGATCATAAATATTTATAAATTGTAAATTCTATAAATAGCTTACGGAAACTGTAAGCTTTAATTTTAAGTAGAAATTGATTTAAATAATAAAGGATAAATTTAACATAAAAAAACCACACAACTGATCTTCATTTTCCACAATATATTTTCATATAAATACACTCTTTCTATGTTCAAATCAATAAAAGAACTATTTTTAGTTTTGAAAAAGGTTAAAATGGAATGTTACAGTAGCTAAACAATTGCTACTATAACTAATTGTTACGCATTATCAATGGAGTCTGTTAAAATGTAGGCAGTATTTTACAATTTTGTTGAAACTTGATAATTGTCTATGAATTTTCAATTCTCTATGAAAAGGTATAGGGAGGAATAGTAAAAAAAAAAGAGATATTTATTTTAAATTTCATAACAAAATTTGTATTACAAACTATCATACAAGAATCCAAACCTTAGTATAAATAGTTATACAAAGCATCTCATAAATGTCACTTTGTCATTGCAATAATTACTTATTTTCAATTCAATTACCTAAAACAAAACTTGCAACAAAATTGTCACACTTGTTTTGCGTGATAAAGTAAGTGTGCTTAAATAATATACAATTCTCTAAAAATTCAACCAAATTTTGCACTTGTTTTTTTTCCTTATTATAAAGCAACCTTTACTTAATTATAAAACCATACAATCACATCTTCATCAATGAAACTCACTTCACTGAATGTCATTAAATTGTTTTAAGCCGTGGAAAACAGTTGAACACTTTAATAAGATTGTCTTTTTTCTCTCTTAAATATTAAATTTTTATAATTCATTATGCGTGTTCGCTTTCTTGTCTTCCACTGCTGCTTCTTCCAAAGTAACTTTCTCTTTTTCCGTGCTTTCAGTCTCTTTAGGCGTTTCAGCTTTGGATTCAGACTCATTTTCCTTTGACTTACTTTTGTCCTCCTCCGTCCTCGTTTTGTTTACAGGCGGTGGCACCGTCTGTTTTGCTTGCCATATTTTAGCCTTATTAACTAAATATTGAACTTCCCGGTCGAGAAGTGCCATTTTGTTGGCAATGTCCCGTACTTTGTAAACTACGTTTTCATTTAAAGGAGTTTTATTTACAGTAATAATCACAGTTTCATAGTAATCCTGAAAACAAAATTAAAGTTTAGTAAACAAGAAAAGTTTGTATTTAAAAAAGAAATTAATTATTTTCATTTTTTGGTTTTCTCAAAATGTGTACCTGGGTATCGTTAATGGCTTTTTCTAGAGTAGTCAATTCCACAGCGGTAAATACTTCAGCAGATACATTTAACGTTTGCATGGCATTTAAAAATACCCTGCTGTTGTTTAACAGCGACGTCATACCCGCAAGAACTTCCGGCCTTTCTTTGTGCTCAAAAACCCTCTCAAAAAGACCGTCAGTTAATTTCTTCAGCTCGGCTAGTTTCTCTTCGTAAACCTCGGCTGTTGCATCAAATCCTTCGTCGTAAAGCCAGTCAGACGTTTTGCTGCAGGCCTGCACAATTTTGTCAGCCTCCTCAGGCATGGTCGCCACTTTGTACTCCTCAGTCTCGAGCTTTTGTTGGGCGTCAATCACAAAAGTCTCCAAATTGTTCAAAGCCGACTCACGTCTAGCCTTTTGCTTGTCAAATAAGTCGAGAGCTTCTAATCTGTTGAGAAACATTTATATTAACAAGTTTATTCAGTGGTTTTAAAATTTTGGTTAAAAACAAATTACTTTGTTCGTGATTCAGCAAGCTGTTCTACATCAAACGCCTCAGAGCCCAAAATAACTTGTTCAACCTTGATTGCTTCCTTCAAAATCATAGGAGTTGTTTTCTTTTCCTTCTCCTCTTTTTCCTTTTCCGTTCGATTCGTTGGCTTTTCATCTTTTGTCTGCGATTCATTTTTCGCCTTTGATTCAGTCTCTTTTTCTGCTTCTGGCTCCTCGTGGACTGGCTTTATGTCTTCCTTTTTGTCGTCATTTTGAGTTGCTTCTTTATCTTCTGCGGCTGCTTTTAAAAAGTTTAACAGTCTTAGTCAATACATTCATTTGAAGGAAATAAATACAAATATTTCAGTCCAGTATAATACCCAAAAAATAAATTAAAATGTTAAGCAAATTTGTTTTCTTTTTTTTAATTTGTTAATTGAAATGGGATAACAAAACTAATTATCTGCAAAAGCGCAACAAATTATATACAAATGCTTTTTGGTTTGTCTCTTTTTTTTCTAGGCATACACTCCGCTAGTATTAGTACCAATTCACGAATACAAACCTGTAAAAAGTTTACTTATGGTTGAACCTAGTTTTGATAACGTACCCACTTCTTCTTCGGTCTCCGTGATATCTTTTTCGGAAACTAATTCTACATTAATCAAGTTTAATATGCCACTTTCATCCATGACAAAGTGAGCTTTAATTCCCTTACTTTCGGCGCCCTCTTTAGCGTGTTTTGCCAAAGATTTTGACACTCCTTCTAAAGATACCGTGGAAATATTTAGACTGCCTATCGCTCTGCAAAAATCATTTCTCAAGATTAAAAATCGTTTCTTTGAAAATATATACAGCAAAATACTTAAAAAAGAAAAGCTTACTCGACTTCTTGTTGAGGCAAATAATCAAGCTCTGCGTAATTAACATTGAATGAGAAATCTTGATTATGCTTGCTAAAAGTGATAATCTTTTTCTGCGGATAAGCGTTCATTTTGCCGAACAACATTTTTTTCACCTGAAAAAGTTCTAAATGTTAGATTTTAGGAAACACTACTAGTGTAATTTTATCTTTTATTTGTCAACAATTTATACCTGTTTCACGCCTTTCTCCGCGTTTCTTTTAAAAACAATTTGTATCGGGAACATTACAGCATCTTTAGTGACAAACTTCATCACCTCAAAGCCTTGACTCAGATCGGCAGCTTTGTAAACGGCGCCCAAAGCGGCAGCCTCATCGGTATTCAAGTTCTTTGCTAAATCTTTCTTAACAATTTCTATTAATTTTTCTTGCACTTTTGGTACTCGAGTGCCTGCACCTACCAATACCACTTGAGAAATCAGATCAATCGACAATCCTGTGTACAAATAAATAAAATTATTAATTAAATGAAATCCAAAGCAGAGAACAATTTATTATTACTCTGCCACACTAAAGAAGAACCACCATTAACTACTTTTTAGGCATTTTGAATTTGATTTTAATATTCAAATCTATTTTTAAATAATTAAGGTCTCGCACATAATATTATCATGTTTTATGAATTCAGTGACATTTTTATAATAATATAAAATATTTTTTAGCGTAGTATTTTCATGTGCTATTTGGTTTTAAAAATATAATAAAAAATAAACAAGTAAATAAATTTGAATCCAATTCAAGATTTAAGAAAAGCAATTTTAAAACTATAAAAATAATTTTACAGTTTATTTTTGGATATTTATGCAATTACGGTGGCTCTTCCAGTACTCTAAATTACCTGATGCGTCTAAAGCAGTTTTAATTGGATTTGCGACCCGATCGAACAGGTCCTCGCAGAGTTCCTCAAACTTTTGCCGAGTTACTTGGTGCCTGAAATCTTTTTCCTCAAGCACTCCCTCGACCTGTGCGTAGTGATCTACATTGGCACTGAGCACGTTTTTCACTCTGCCAGCCTCCTTAAACAGTTTTGCCATCGCGCGATTGCTGTCGAAAGCCGAACCGGTGGCCTTTTTCTGTTCATCAAATTGCTGTGCCAAATAATTCTGCAGCCTGATTTGCATTTCCAATCCACCAAGTGTTCTGTCATATCTACAAAAAAAATTTTCTTTCAATACTTTTTTTGCAAAAACAAAAGTAAAAATCATAAGAAAATATATCTTACCCAACTCCAAGTATGTTCAGCTGGAGATGCGTGTCGGCGAACCTCTTCTCCTTGGTCTTGACAATCTGATAGCCGACAATGACTGCGGACGTGCTGCTGGCACCCATGTCATAAAACATAACGTAGTGCATGGTTTCGTTGATGTTTTTCTTATGGAAGATTCCGTAATTAAGTGCGACCGCGGTGTAGTCGTTGATAAGCTGGAGCACCCGGATTCCAGCGAGATCGGCTGCCCGCAGCAGGGCCTTTCGTTCGACCTGGTTGAAGTAGCCCGGCACAGTGATCACGGCCTCGTTGATTTTTTGCTTCGGTCCCGCAGAAGTTTGGGCAAACTGCTTCGCCCGGATGAGGATCTGCGCGATCAGCTCCTCGGGTGTGTACGTCACGTTCTGGTCGAGCTTGAAGGAGATTGATCGTCGGCTCTCGTCGGCCACGATGTTGTAGTAAGGAAAACGTTTTTGGTACAACTTCACCATGGGATTATCGGCGGACTTGCCGAGCAGGTCGAGGAGATATTTGAAGCTGTTCTGCGGGTACATTACGCCTACGATGTTGGCCTCCTCGCCGAAGGTTCGCTCGCCGTTACGGAATGCAATGGTTGTTGGGGTTTTGCGTTTAAATTCATTGTTCAG
>JABFPM010003470.1:0-14323 GCA_022817325.1 Idris sp. 1 HC-2018 | reverse complement strand
TTAAAGATCGGGATAGGTCAGGAAGACCAACAGCAGCAACAAATGACGATAAATCCTTAGAAGTTTTATTATCATTTCTTGAGGATCCACACTTAAGTACTCGTAAAGCTGCCCAGGTGCATGAAATGGATAGCAAGTCTGTCCACAAGATCTTGAGAAAACACAAATTTCATTCTTATAAAATGTCTTTAGTTCATGAATTCAATGAAGATGATCCTGATCGACGATAGCAGTTTTGTGAGGATATGATGCCTAGAATCGAAAATGATCCTAACTTGCCATTCAACATTGTTTTTTCAGATGAAGCTACGTTTCAATTGAGTGGCAATTGCAATCGCAATATTGCAAATTGCAATAACTGCAGGTATTGGTCCGATTCAAATTCTTTTTGGATGTGGGAAAGTAAAACGCAATATCCACAGAAAATAAACGTTTGGGCTGGAATTTTAAATAACAGATTAATCGGGCCATTTTTTATTGAGGGAAATCTAAATGCTGTGAAATATGAAAATATGCTTCGAAATGAAATCCTTTCTGCAATAAGAGAAATTGCTGGCGACAATTTTGAAAATACTTGGTTTTAACAGGATGGTGCTGCACCACATTATGGTCGAAATGTTCGTGAGTATTTAAATACTGTTTTCCCTGATCGTTGGATAGGTCGAAGAGGACCAATTGAGTGGCCAGCTAGATCACCAGATCTCACACCTCTTGACTTTTTTCATGGGGATACCTAAAAGATAGAGTTTTTAAAACCAAACCCTTAACTTTAAATAAATTACGTCAACGAATAATTGATGAATGTGCAATGATTCCTGAACAATATTTTACACACTGCATTGAATCGTTTTATCATCGACTGGATTATTGTCAAGAAGTTGACGGCAAACAATTCGAACATTTACTATCGTAATTGTTTGACACTTTAATTTCTACTTTTGTTTTTTTCAACGTTATTTTCAGTTTACTGTAATCAGTTTTATGTTACGTTTATTTCAATTTCATAGCTGAACAGTGAGAGGCAAGGGGATTCACATTAAATAAGCACCCCAAAGGAAACGGAAAACTAATACGTCGTTGTTCCTGGGTAACGCTAAACTTAGTTTCCAGAGAAAGTGTTTTTGGTATTCATGGATAGCTTTTCAAAAAATATTTGATACGTATTTTTCTGTTTCTCGATCCGATGCGTATTTCTCGAGATATTTGTATGTCCCTGAACTTATTCCACACCCTGTATAATAAATTGTAGTTAATTTAAATTATTGTAAGTCAGAAATCATAATTTTCGACTTTAGTAATGTTAAATAACACAAAAATGAGTTATTTGTTCTTTAATTACTCTTAAAACAAAAATAAATTCACTTAAAAATAAACTGAAGTGAACTTGTTCAGTTTTTTGGGGAATTAATCGACTTGTCCAGTTTTTATGGGAAATTTGTAATTTTTCGTATTTTTGAAGTTCATAACTAATAGAAATTAAAGGAATTTGAACAATTTTTAATAGAAGATGTGAAAATATGAATGAAAAACTATACAAATTCACTATTAAGTAATTTTTTTTTGGAATGTGAACTTGTCCAGTTCTTTCCGGTACCCATAGAATTGATTTATAAAAAATCTTTTCGTTAAGTTTCATCAAAAATGCTAACTTAAGGATAGTCTGTACTGTACTTTTCAGTTATATGAAGATATCAATATAAATAAGTGAAAAATCATTTCTACGAGTAAAATTGCGCCGGCAATACAACTGTGCAATCGGTTTTTTGATAAAAGGATTTTTTGAGGTTATACAATTTTTGAAATAGTCAAAAAATTATTTTTTCAAAAAAATCTCTGTACATTTGAAGCTGATAATTAATACTATACACAGGAACTTTTTCAGATTTTTTAAAAAAACCCTGGAGAGGAGATAAATATAAAAATTGAGCTTCCGATCTAAAATCAATAATTTTTTGTATTTTTACTTAAAAGTGAATTGCTCTTTTAATATTTTGTGTTGCAAAGTATTTAAATATGTTTCGTCAATTATAAATACAATTCTTATATTATATAGTGATTCTGATGATATTTGTTTTTATGTGGTAAAAATTAAACGGTTTTTAGTTTTGTTTAAGAAACAATTTGCAATCCTTAGTTACGGTTGTTATGGGCAACGAATTTATTTAATATATTAGTACGGATAAAGTAATAGTTGTTAGCATTAGAAGATTGTATTACGTATATAAAGATTTACTATGTGTTTGTGTTTATAAGTTATAACTTTATAACTTGAAAAGCAAAATGATAAAACCAAAGAAAATGTGGAACATTATCAAAATGCTAATGTAAACTTGAGAGTTTCAGACTTGCGTAATTCTCTATAACATAATTCGAACTTACTAATTGTTAGTAATGATAAAACTAATAGTAACTATTTTATAATTGATTTAAAAATATTGAATTACATGTTTTCAGTGGCAAAATGTGGGAATTGTGATAAGTTTTCACTAAAAGTTGAAATTGACGAAAGTAAATTCGGTTTTACTCAAAAGTTGCATTTAATATGTACATATTGCGAAAAGGCGGGAGAAACATACAATATTAGTTCTCCATTTACATCTAGGCGTATAGTAAGTATATAAAACTAAGATAATATAAAAATATTTGATTTTTTAACAATTTGCATTTAATTCTTAATTTTTTATTTAGCATAAATCCACAAATGGAAGTTTTGATTTGAACGTAAGAGTGTCGTTAGCTTGTCTTGACATGGGAGCTGGTTATGCAGGAATGCAAAAATTCGAATCGTACATGAACATGTCTATTTTGTCTGAAACAGCTTTTCAAAATCATGTCGATCTATTCGACTACAATGATGGACAAAATCTTAAAAAAAGCTAGATGTTGTACAAAAAAGCTTATACATTGATCTTAGAATGGCAGAAAGTAATAATGAATCTACAACAGAACTAATAAACTCCACCATGTCTTTCGATGGTTTATGGCTGACAAGAGGTCATAAATATAAACATGGGCTCGCAGTAATAATGTATGTTATGAGTGGATTGGCAGTTGATTATAATGTGATGACCAAATTTTGTCATAGTTGTATAAAAGCAAAAAATGAATTTGGAGATGAAACTGCTGGATTTTCACAGTGGTCACGAAGATAAGTGCCCAATAAATAATTTTGAATCTTCTGGAGCAATGGAGAAAAGTGCCATTGAAATAATGTGGAAACGTTCGGAAGCTTATGGGATCCGGTACACCACAGTGATATCTGATGGTGATGATCAAACATTTTTAAACACTTGTCTAGTTTAGACATTTATGGTGGTGATATTGAAAGTGAAAGTATAAACCATGTTAACAAAAGGTATACAATTTCTTATCACTGAATAAATTTCAAGGAGTTCTTTATTTCATATTTATTTAGCTTTATATATATCTTATGGTTTAAGCTCCGAGCTGCACTAGAAAAGTTGATAAAAACTCATAGAGCAAAAAGTATTACTTTAGGAGGCAGAAGTAACGGTGCATTAAAGCAAAATACTATAATGAAATTAGCTGGATATTACAAAAAGGCAATTTACGATAATAAGAATAAGTTACAGGATATGAAGAAAGCAATTTTGGCTACATTATACCATGCAGTATCAACTGATAAAAATCCAAGACATTAGTTCTGTCCGGCTAGCGAAAAGTCTTGGTTTTTCTCAATCGTTCAAAAACTAACAATTAATCAGTTGGTTCTCATAAAGAAAACGTAGTAGCTAAAACGTTTCTAGATAAAACCAGAGTTTTTTTTCAATTCTTTTACGAATTTATGAGAAACTTTCTGAAGGCAGTTTACTTCAGAGATGTTTTGACTATTTAACGCAAAATACAAATGAATCTTTCCATCATATCATTTGGAGCAAATGTCCAACAAAGAAATTTGTCTCAAAAGAACGTGTTAAAATTGCTACAAGATTAACAATATCGGAATACAATTTTGGAATCATTGAAACAGTTCAAAATATTGTTAGAGAATTAGGTTTGCTAGAGAGCAGAATATCACTCAAAATTACTGTAGAAAGAAATGCCAGAAAATTGCAACAGAATGAGTACGATGAATTTAAAGAATACTAGAAAAAGAAAAGCCTTGACTGAAATAAAACAAGAAACTGTTCAAAAAAGAAAGAAGGTTCATCTTATAAAGCAAGAGCATTCTAAGAAAATAATTCCTGAAACATCCTTATTTTGCATGAAACATTTTAATAACAAATATAAATATAGTTTGTAACACAAAATATTAAAAAAGCAATTCACTTTTAAGTAAAAATACAAAAAATTATTGATTTTAGATCGGAAGCTCAATTTTTATTTTTTATCTCCTCTCCAGGGTTTATTTTTAAAATCTGAAAAAGTTCCTGTGTATAGTATTAATTATCAGCTTCAAATGTACAGAGATTTTTTTGAAAAAATAATTTTTTGACTATTTCAAAAATTGTATAACCTCAAAAAATCCTTTTATCAAAAAACCGATTGCACAGTTGTATTGCCCGCGCAATTTTACTCCTAGAAATGATTTTTCACTTATTTATATTGATATCTTCATATAACTGAAAAGTACAGTACAGACAATCCTTAAAATAGTTTAAAAAAACTTATTATTTTATTCAAAAGATAAAATTAAATTTAAAAACTTAACATCCTTTTTTCTTAGTTTTCTTAAAATGTTTCTTGCCTGGTTATTATCGGAACCCACAGAAATAATGACGATTTGACAAAAATTTACGAAAAATACGATTTTTTGACAAATTTGTTTGGTAAAGCTAATATCAATAATTAAATGAATCGTTGTGAAAATGTGTAGTAGAAACTGTGAATTTTATTATTAAAAAGTCTAATTGAGATCCAAAGAATATACCATAGTTATTTTGCAAAATTAAAATGCTTGATTTATGCAAAAACAGAAAAAATAAAATAATGCTCTCTTGTTATTTGGATGGTTTGGTTGAAGTAATTTTAAATATTTATATTGCTTTTGTTAATTATTGAATGTAATGTCATTTTCAAATACAATTATTTACTTTATTTTTTATTGAAAAAAATTAGCGATCAACAAAATATTAAAAAACATATTTTTTCGCATAAAAATAAAGTAAAATATATTATTTATTATTTTTTTTATTATTATTCACAATGTAGCAAAATTATTTATAAGAAAATATACATAATTTTATTAAGTATTTACCAATATTAATAGTTTCCACAAACACTAAAAACGTTACATTATCACCCCACGGAAGTAAAAAGGGAAAAATATTTGTGAATCTCACGACAGGACCTTTAACAATTGACTGGCTAGTTTATTCTTACACTAAAAGTTACTCCATGTCTACTTTTTCCCACAAGGGTTTGCGCTATCTTTAAAATGTGATAAAGGTATGGCGCGCATTTTAAAAACCCTCTGTTCCTTTTTGACACCCGTGGGGTGGATAAGAGTTAATTTAATACAAAACCTTTGGTAGTGTGTATCTAAAAAATGGAGACATATTTGCTGAAATTTACCGCAGAAAAATAATTACAAGTTATTTATTTGGAGCTTAGTGGAATGAAATAATGGTACTGACGTGTGTTTTTGATGCTTTCGACTTTGTTAAATCTTGCTTTTAATTTTTTTGCCGAAATCTCATATTCCTATTCAGTACAAAAAGAAAACTTAAGTATTTTGAAATATTTCTCTGTTCATTCAAAAAATTGTTTTGGTGTTGTAATAATTTCGTACTACAAATTAGCTTTCCGGGCACAGCATTTAACAGTGCTACCTATACCGTCACAGGAACTTTTTCCGTGGGATGTCGCGAAAAATGTCATTCCGCTGAAACACCGAATTCTCTTCTATGGAGCAAATTTCCAAAGTTACTTTGGTTCTTATATTGAGACCCGGTCCCATCAGAAAAGTAAATGATTTTCTTAACCTTAGTGAACAAAATTTGTTTTTAAAAATGAAATCATTTTTTTATTCAACTAATGTATTGCTAGGTATCATGTTTTTCGTGCTCAGAAACAACTACAGAACTTTTGTGTTTTTTGGTAATAAATGACATATGGATGTAATGTCACATGGAAATTTACCTAGTGAAACGATTGAATTGCATCTTGAGTTTCGCAACTATTATTTTCTGCAAAATCAAAAGAAACTAGATTTTCGGTTTCTCGTAATTATTCTTGCAAGTTGAAAAAATAAGAACTTGATGATGCACTAAAATCGTGTTTCACATAAAGGATTACATTTTCTTGCAGTTTTAAAAAAAACCTTAACAGAATCTGTTAATTCTACGTAGTCGCACCTGCAAAATTAATAAAACAAAATTTAATCTGAACATAAAAAATTAACAACTGGAAATATTACGACATGATCTGAAAATTATGAATAAAAATTAATATTAATACCGACCTGTTTTTGTCTACTTTCTGTGACTAATAGTGTCGATAGAATGATCTTGAAGTAACTTTTTTAATGTCTAACTTAAAGAATCGGACTTAAGACATTTCTAGCTCTGACGTAAATAACAGGATGGGAAAGGGTTTTCGCACACCATGCATTTTACTGCGTCTTTTGGAGTGAGGGTAAATTCAAACTTTTTTTTTCAAAATTCAGAATGCAGACCTTGAAATATCAATTTCATGTTTTCATGCGGTTTACAAACACAAACATTGTGGTATCCATTTTTATCCATTGGGATAATGCTTTGGCCTAAACTTTGTAAATTTCGAAACACTGATTCTGAAGTTGGGATGTTGTTCGATAAACTGTGAGTGAAGTTTCTCCAGATTGTGTAATAAGAGTCGCTTTTGTCAATGTTCTACCCCAGGCATCATGCGACTCACATCATCAGAGAGATAAAATTCTCGAATCGCTGTGACGACTTCGCTTGACAACTTGCGAACACATCTCTTGAGCCGGCAAGCGTGATATTCTTTGGTTTTTCTCAAATGTTTCGCTTGAAATGCCATTCTGCGAGAAACATCAAACAGCCGGGCCATCTTGCGAATGCTTAAGTCCTCAAAAACCGTTGTCAAAACTTGGATTTTTTTCACATCGGTTGGTCTTTTGGGACAATGCTCGTTTGAATGAAATCTTGGATACATTTTTCATCGTAATATTTTTCTTTTTTTGCAGGAACCGGCTTGTAGACTTCAAGATTTTTCTCCGAAACAGGTGTCAAATTCAATCTTCTTGAACTACGTTTTGGCTTATTGATTTCTTTCAATACTTTCCGAATTTTTCTATTTCGAATTTGAGCATCGATTTTGACAAATTTGCATGAAGGATTTTTCACTTTATCATCAAATACCTGAAAAATCCAAGCTTATTTGTTATATAATTCAAATTATGCAAATTCTAATATGAAAATACAATTTTACCGATTCGTTTGAACTTGAACATAACGATTCAGAATTTTCTTCACTCTGTTGGCAATTTTATTTCTTTGAGTTATTTCCCAATTTTCAATTATTTCGTTTAACTTATATTAGGTTGGCACAAAGATCATCGACACAAACAGCAGATGCAATTTTCAAAGAATTACCGAAAAACTTCCGATTGCCATTTATCGGTCACTATTTTAACGTTGTTGTAAATATTTTTGTGATTTACTTTATTAAGCGGATTGCAACATTTATTGAAGGGTGGCATTGTTAATTTTACTTTTTAAATAATTATTAATTTGTAATAATAAATAATTAGTACAAATTATGTAAACCGATTATAAAACGTTACACGCAAATAATAAGCTAAAATAAACAATGAAGCGCTTGAACTTATTTATTCATGTTAGGCAGCGCGCGATTGTCAAGCACCGCGCGCCGTGCGCTGCATCACAACAAAATTTATAACATTCAAAGAAATGGCGATCCTCTCATTTTTAATTAATAATACTTTAATCAATATTTTAATATTTCAAATTTAATTTAAACAAAACTAGAAGTCAATCGGACAATTACAACAAAAGATATAGGGTCAAGTTGGGTAAATATGATCAGTGCGAATATTATATGAAAAATAAAAAAAATTGATATTAAAACATATTTGTGAAGATAAATAAACTCTTTTTATTCATATAAATGGATTTATGTGACCTTAAAATGTATAATATTATTAAACATTGATAATTTTTGTAACCTATTGCACAATATGGCTGAAAGAAATTGTTTCCGACGATTGCAAATTTGCTTCTAATCTTTAAATATAACATGATAACTTTAAACTTTTCGTATGGAAAACAAAATTTAGAATGTCATCGATGCTATGAGCACCACGAAATACTTATTTTTTGCGTAAAATGTAATAAATAGCCTATGAAAGTCATGGGGTAAAAATGATCAGCGGTTTGGGGTAAAAATGATCAGTGCCAAAGCGATGCGAGCTGACATTTTGGGGTTACGTTTTTCCAATGTTTTGAGTCATGCGGTAGGCAGAAATTTAAGCAACATTTTTAGTCGTATTTTTCAGGTAAGAAAAATGTTTTCAATTATGTATATGCTTTGAATTATATATATTATGTAATAATCTTTATATTTTTCAATAAATCGGAAAAAATCATGCTAAAATAATTTAAACTTAAGTCTAATTTAAATTCTTTTTTTTCAGTTTACAGTTTTCATTTATTAAGTTAATTTAAATGCAAAATGGGTAGAATTTATAAGAAAAAGGGAAAAAAATACGACGATAATGTATTATTAAAAGCATTGAGTGATATTAGAGAAAAAAGACTGAATATTTCTGAAGCTGGCAAAGTTTACAAAATTGACAGAAGCTTATTAAGTCGAAGATTGCATGGAAAAGGTATTAATAAACCTGGAAGGAAGACTGCTTTCAAATTGGATAAAGAAGAAAATATAGCTAAATGTTTAAAAGTACTTAGTCAGTGGGGTTTCGGACTATTGACTGAAGAAATGTTAGATATTGTTCAAGAATACGTAAATAAAAACGATATGAAAACCATATTTCGGAATGGACGTCCTGGGAGAGACTGGTTGCATAGATTTTTAAAGCGACAAAATTTATCTCTCAAGAAACCTGAACAGTTGGAATCAATACGACGAAACGCTACTTCTGACCCTTTCCTTATCTACGATTTTTATGATTTGTTGGAAGACGAATTGAAAAAACTTGATTTGCAAGATAAGCCTGCACATATTTATAATTTAGATGAAACATCATTTTCTTATGACCCAAGCAGACGTAAAGTAGTAGGAGAAAAGAGTAAAGGAGTACACCGGACAATTCAAAGCAGTGGTAAACAAAATACTACTGTATTGGCTTGCGCAAATGCTGCAGGAGGATTACTTCCCCCTTTAATCATTCATCAAGGTAATATTAATAATATCAATTTGTAAATTTTTTTACTTATAATTTTTAATTTAAATTTTAAAATATTCAAATATTTTATTTATTCAAGGTAAAAATCTGTGGACGACTTGGAAGGGTCAAAATGATATTAAAGGAACATTCTATGCAGCTACCGAAAAAGGCTGGATGACGAGTGAAGTATTTCACAGTTATTTTGGATCTTTTTGTCGCACTGTTAAAGAACGCTCTTTTCTTCTACTTTCTGATGGACATTTATCACACTTGAATTATGAAACAATTAGTCTTGCTATTTAAGAAAACGTAACAATTATAAAATGTCCTGCTCACGCAACTGATTTGTTACAACCTCTCGACAAGACTTGTTTTCGACCCTTAAAATTGACTTGGGATAAGGAATTAATACAGTGGCAGCGCGAAAATCAAAGACCAATGACTAAAATGAACTTCTGTGATCTTTTGGCTTCTGTTTGGCATAAAGGTATCCGACCTGAATCGATCGTTAATGGATTTTTATCTATTGGGATATTTCCGGCAAATCGATCAAAATATCCAATCGAAAGGTTAAATCCTATTAAACTGGAATTGTACCGCCAATCTAAATCACAAATGTCTTCAGTCTCAAATAATAGCCCATCTCGAAAAAAAGAGCCTTAAAACCAAAAATTGACAATGAAAATGAAAAAGTGGCCAAGAAAATAAAACAAGAAGCAATTGAAGAAAATAAGAAAATTACCAAAGCAAAAAATTTAAAGAAGACAAAGAAGAAGTAACTGTTTTTAACTATGTTTATTATTACTAAGTTATATTTAATATCTTAGTATAGAAATATCAAAAGTACAAAACCGCATTGTGATTAACTTGTTTCGTGATACAAAAGATTATAAATGTATTTGTAAGTTGCATGCTAAAAATGTAATTTTTAATTAATTAACAAAAATTGTTCAATAAAATGTTCTATTTGAATAGCTTTTATATATTTATTTGAATATATAATGTTTATTATATTTTCTTTGTTCTCTATATTGAAATAACGCAATGATCATATTTACCCTCAGCCTGATCATTTTTACCCCAACTCGTGGGTAAAAATGATCACCACATAAACTATTATAAAAATGCAATGAAGTTCATTTTTGATGTTTTAGTTATACAGTACTGTTCATGAGAACTTGTTTTACATTTCTGATAAAAAAAAACTGCAATTTTTTATTTAATTGGTTTAAAAAAAATGTCCAAAATATTCATTTGTTTATACATTTTAAAATTTTAAATCGATTTTTTTAAAACTTTGCATCTGACTCTAACAAATGCATATATTTTTAATAGTTTTTACACATTTTGAAATTTGGTGGCCCGCTTAACAATTTTAACTTCTAATCATCTTATAATTATTTTACATCTACTGTGTTTTATTTTTTTGCACAATTTTAACTAAATAAATTGACACTTTGCACTTAGCCATGTAAAAAGAGTGTATACCTGTTTAAATGAATAAATAATAATAAATAACATTTTATTATTTCGTGATAATCTGAAAGTTGGCAGTTTTTTTCAAAGGCAATATCTTACTTATGTTGACGATCTGCAAATTTTTCGCTATTGTGATAGTACTTTTGAATTAGGTCTTATTCAACGCATTTTGCGATATCAATCCAATTTGTATCTAAAAATGTGTACTTAAGTAAATTAATATTAATTTCAGAAACTACAATGTACGGTAGTACATTTGAAATGATTTATTAATAAACGTGATTCGAATAAAATGTCTACAGTCATTTTATATTTTTAATAAATCACAGAAGCTTCTTAAGCGAACAACAATTCAAACAGTACAAACTTTGAAGAATCAAAAAGTAGTATTAAGTAAAAAGGATTTTATGAAATTTGTCACAAGTATTAATCTTTAGTTTCCATTCGAATTCTATAATCAATTAAGCTGTATGACATATAATATGTCACAAGTTGCCGAACACATGGGTAGTAGTTATCGATTAAACATAATTAAATTTGGGAATTTAAGCGACAAGTTATATCATATATGCTTTGTCATATTTTACGTGGTTTAACTTAGAGATTAAAACGATAGATCAGCATCTCGTGAAAAATGCTGTGGCGTCCAAATTAATGCTTAGATTATTAATTTTGATTGTTATGCTGTCTTAGTTTTGTAAATTTACTACTAATTCATTTGAAACAAGTTTTAATTAAAAGTTACAGCTTTTGCAAACTCATATATGAGTAATTCGCATTAGACAAAATCTGGCCAACCATCTCCAATTTAACTAAAAGTAGAGTATGTAAAAGTTTAGACTCAAAAACTGCTGTAATTTGACGAAGTGTAACAAATAAAATTGTTCATAAAGTTTCTAATGACATTCTTTCACATTTTAGCCTTGAATAAGATTCAATTTAATGGAGTCGTAATTGATGAAAATTATTACTTTATAAAATACTGAAAACATAAAAGACATTCTAAAAATTTACGAAAGTGAATGAAATTTTAGATATTTTTATTATTTATAATTTTTGTAATCACTTGTACTTTGAAACTGAATCATTCCAAGTAAAAATTTGACACAATTTTTTCCAGTTCAAACTAGATACTGCACAGATTTTGACCAAATTCACTCGTCCTGATAAAACTATCCAGATTATGGGTAGACAGTGACCAGTAAACACTGATAAATTTTCCACGTAAAATTTCAAATAATAATGTAAGCTTTACTTTTATTATAATTAAGTCTAAAGGGTGCTGTTGTGATTTTTAATTGATTATTTTCGTAGTTTGTTGATAGTATATTGATTTTTGTAAGTCCAGACAAAATTACACAGTTACGAGCTAGATACTTGGCAGTAAAAACTGAAATAGTTTATCAATACAAAAAACCGTTTTTGATTTTACAATGACAAATATATTGAAAACTTCATAAGTATACTAATCATACTCTGTTTATGCAATAACTTAATTTTTAACAAACACTTTTGTACTTTATCTAAGTTCTTTTTAATCTAGATAAAACTACCCAATTACTAACGAGTTACTGGGCAGTTGAAATAGTTTATCAACGATCTGAGTGGTGGGGAAACCAAATTATTGTATTGAGTTTTTAAAATTTTTTATTTAGTTTTCTTTGTATTTTGTCAGCTTGAACATTTTTTATAATAGATTATCTTTTTTAAGTTTAATGAATCTTTAATTTTAAACTTAATATATATTTCTTTTTCAGACTTTAAATTTTCAAAATTTACAAAATTGAGGCATTATAAAATATGCACCACAAATTTGTATTACTTTTTAATGTTTAATAATTTGTGAATCACTATTTGAGTCTTTTTTATTATTCAAGTAAAGTATATTTTCATTTAGAAAATTTAATTTTGTTGTAATTTTTATTTTAATTTGTAAAGCTTATTTGTTTGTTTGTTTTTTTTTCAAGTATAAATAAAATTTTATAGAATTTAAGGGGCTAGTCCACTGTAAATTTTTGAAAAAATCTATTTTTTATTGCATATTTCGAAAGCTTATAGTATAAACAGTGTATTCTGAAAATTTTAAATTGAAATTTGAAATAAACTCAAAGTTATATAACTTTATTCATAATGTGATCAATCCAGTCGCACGAGCGATGCAACTTTCAACGCATTTTTTCCACGTGACACACTTCATAACTTTTTTTCTATCAAATCGATCGACTAGAAATGTTAAGCATGCACACTTTAACCGTACAGCTATGGCAGGAACTAAAAAAACCTATTCTCATAAACATTTACGGTTATTATGACTAAATAGCTATTAAAAATTCTGTGTGTTTTAAGATTTTTTTAAATGCTCGCTATTTTGTAAAAAGTAGCCCAAAATGGATAAAGTTAGTTCCGATGATAGTCATAGGCCTACTTAACATGTCGTGGAAATGTCAATGATTTCAGATACACCTGGCAGTCGTAATTGAGTTCGCCAATAGAAAAATTGTTATGGAAAAATTTTTGTGTCTAATTCAGTGGAAAAATCCCCGATCCTAAAAATCACTTTGACATTTCAGAAAAAAAATGTTAAATATCGACTATCATTAACGAGCCATACAGTAGACTACCCCCTCAATCATTTAGATTTAATATTTGAGTTTTTCAATTTAGTGTCTGACAGAGCAACCCTTATCGGGATGGTATTCAGGCACTTTCGGATGTGTTACTACACAGAATGATTTATTAAGACGAAATTATACATTTGGGCTATAGAAAAATGTTTAAATAAATAAAAATAGTTATATAAACGTATACTTTGTAAAAAAAAATTAAGTACACTTAAGCTGTTAATTCACGCAACTACTCAATAGCATAAAATAGATTTTGAAGATTTTCCAAAATCTATTATATTATAATTCCAAAGAATTTCTGTACTATTACTAGGCAAAAACTATTTTGAACTAGCCCATTTGATCTAGCTAGAAACTACAGGTACACTGAGAGACGTTACTGAGCAGTCTGTGCCTGGGTTTTTGGCTAAAATCTGGTTAGAAAACAGTAAAAACCGGCTATACTATATCTATAGTATAAAATTAGTTTTTTTTATGAGTAAAAGTAAAAATCGTAGATAGATGTAACATTTTTTTTCATTAAAAAGCTATAAATAAAAACAAAATGGTTGATTGAAAAGTTACAAAAAATATTAATCTGTTAGTTTTATAATTTTAGATTGGATGTAAAATGACTTTTGTATTGAAGTCGTGATGATATTGGTAATAGAATAGAGTTAAAATTTTGAAAGCGGTCACACCTAAAGTAAAAGATTTTTTTTTTTAATTGAAATGTTGTTTATTATGAAGCTCTTGACATTTTTTTGCATGCAGAAAAATGGTATTTACCATTCTTACATAGTGAAAAATTCTCAATCGTTAATGTGCAAAATTTTTTCTGCAAGCCAAAGTTATGATATAAAAAATATATGTTAATAAAACAAGGCAAAAGTATTATATATTTACT